>JAQJVK010000001.1:206825421-206943273 GCA_035578135.1 Flexamia atlantica | reverse complement strand
AAAACAGATGCGTGCCTTTGTTACTACATTCTACGAACACACGGAAGCGTTAAAAGCTTTAAATTGTGACGTAACGGAGAACAATCCTCTACTTGCGGCCCATCTGTTGCGCAAACTAGACAGTAAAACGATCCAAAATCTTGAACAATATCGATCTCTTCAAGACGATACAGAGCCACACTCTTTACCTAAAGTTTCTGAAATAATTAAATTTCTCAATCTTGAATGTTCAAAAATTGAAGGTGCAAATATACACTCTCATTCGGATTCCAAACCTTCCTACTCTAATTCTACGAAACCTAAAACTGACAAAAGGGTTCACTTCTCTCCTAGAGATGTATCCATGGTGTCCACCACTGCTAAATCTACTCAATCAAAGGATGTGACTTGTTTTTGTTGCCACAAGCCTGGTCATAAAATTTATCAATGTCAGCTGTTCAAAAATAAATCTACCAACGATCGATATAAAATCGTTAAAGAAAATCAGAGATGTATTTCGTGTCTAGGCACTCATCATAAAAAGGACTGTCAATCTAAGGCTTCTTGTGTGACCTGTAACCAAAAGCATCATTCACTCTTACATTTTAACAAAGGTAAAGAAAATTCATCAGCTCCGAGTGAAACCTCAACCGCGCCTGATGTAATGCCTGCGCAAAGCGCCAATACCTCTTTGACATGCTCTGCTCAAAGTAAAACTGTTAACCAGACAAGTACCGTTCTCCTCAGCACTGCGCTAGTCAAACTCACTGCCGTCAATGGCCATTCTTATGTCTTCAGAGCATTGTTAGACTCCGGTAGTATGTCGGACTTTATTTCTGAACGAGCCGCTCAACTTTTGGGAACTCGAAGGCATCCTACTAACCTCGCTGTTACGGGGTTAGCTCAAACCCTAACTCATACGAGAGGCTCACTAAATCTCGATGTTGAGTCACTTTCTGGCGACTTAATTGCCAAACAACACTCTTTCCATATTTTGGAAAAAATTTCTCTGGACTTGCCTCGGATGGAACTTCACCCGGAAGTAATCGAAAAGGTCAAACCCTTTGTTCTTGCTGATCCAACGTTCCACAAACCGGGTCCTATTGATATCCTGATCGGAAGCTCATTGTTCCCTCGAGTTCTTACTAATGAGCGACACTCTCTGGGTCCAAATTTGCCTTATGCTCTTGGCACCATCTTTGGCTATGTCATAGTGGGAACAGCTCCCTGTAATTCAGTCGGTCCCAAAGTCTCTAATATTGTTGTTTCCCTCCTCTCCACTTCAGACATGGACCTGCATTCCTCCTTGCAGCGCTTTTGGGCGCAGGAGGAGCTCCCTCCCTGCAGTAAAAAAGCTGCAGAAAAACTTCAATGTGACAAGCTTTACGAAACTACTCACTCTCGGATCGTCAAGGTCGCTATGTAGTACGCCTCCCTTTTGCCACTGATCCTTCGAAACTTGGAGTGTCCAAGCCCATGGCGGAACAAAGATTTCAATCCCTTGAAAGAAAAATTGCTCAGCCCACTAATGCGGAATTTCGCGCTCTCTATTCAGACTTTATGTCAGAATATCATGATCTCGGGCATATGGAAAAATGCTCAAGTGTCGACTTGACCTCTCCACATTACTTCTTGCCCCACCATGGGATCCTTAAAGCTCAGAGTAGCACAACCAAACTCCGCGTCGTGTTCGACGCTAGCTCCAAGACCAGCTCCGGCCTCTCCTTAAATGACATCCTACTCACCGGGCCTAAGTTGCAAAATAATATTTGTGACATACTTCTGCATTTTCGCCTGCAAACCGTAGTTTTTTCTTGTGACATCCGACAAATGTATCGACAGATAAAAGTACACCCGGATGATCAAAGGTTTCAACTGATATTGTGGCGTGATGTCCCAAATTCCCCTGTCTCAGAATATCGCTTGACTACCGTGACTTACGGTTTAAATTGTAGCCCTTATCTAGCCATAAAAACTTTGCAACAGTTGGCTGACGATGAAGGTGCCCGCTTTCCCCGCGCTGCGGAAATTCTGAAACACCACAGCTATGTAGATGATCTCATCGCAGGTGCCCCAACGGAGGAAGAGGCAGTGGAACTGCAAACTCAACTAATTAATCTACTGCACCTCGGCGATTTTGAACTAAGAAAATGGGTATCAAATAGTCCCAAACTGCTACAACAATTACCTGAAGGTCATCTAGAAACTCCCGCATTTTTACAGGAATCACAGCAACCACAGTTTTCCATTCTGGGACTTCACTGGTCACCCACCTCCGACTGTTTCACATACAGTCTTAACTTTCCAGCCGATTCAAACCTCACCAAGCGATCAGTCTTGAGCTTGATAGCAAAGATCTACGATCCATGTGGCTTTCTCTCGCCATGCATAATGATGGCAAAATGCTTCATGCAATATTTGTGGACCACTGGTTTGACATGGGATGAACCCCTGCCAACCGACTGTGCTAATAAGTGGCACACTTTTGTAGCTGACACTCAATACTTGAAAAAGGTCTCCATACCACGAGCACTTCAATTACCTCTTTGCAATGTCATTGAATTACACGGCTTCTCGGATGCTTCAGAAGCAGGGTACGCTGCAATAGTATACTCGCGCTGTCAGCTTAACAATGGCGAAGTCATAGTGCGCCCCATAATCGCCAAAACTCGTGTTGCTCCCCTTAAGAAAGTAACACTCCCTCGACTCGAACTATGTGCAGCTCATCTGCTCGCCCGACTAGTTGCACACTGTCTTCAACTCTTCAAAACTAAATTGACAAATCAAGACATCCACCTATGGTGTGATTCCTTCGTAGTTTTGACCTGGCTACGCACCCCGCCATACAGGCTAAAAACCTATGTAGCTAACCGGGTATCTCAGAACCAAGAGCTAATTCCTCTCGACTCATGGCGTCACATCGCTAGTGCTGACAATCCAGCAGACTGTGCGTCAAGAGGCATACTTGCTTCTAACCTTGTAGACCATTCTCTCTGGTGGACAGGCCCGCCATGGCTCAAGTTTCCCCACTGCGACTGGCCGTCTCCATCGTTCGTCCCAGTGGATCTCTCTTCATCGGATGAGACAAAGAAGACACCCTTGGCCATCTTCACTACCGTCCAGCACCAGGAATGGGACCTATTGTCGAAATTCTCGTCGTGGAACAAACTCCAGCGCATCACAGCTCTCATCCTTCGCTTTTGTCACAACTACCGTGGAAAAGCACAGTTCAAGGGTCCTCTCACCCCCTCAGAGATCACTAAGGCTCGTCTCCGGATCTTCAGCCTGGTTCAGCAAACTGCGTTTGCAGAGGAAATTTCGTCTCTCCAAAATCAGCGAGACTGCTCAACTCGACTTCAACGTCTAAGGCCGTTCCTAGATGGTGATGGGCTGCTTCGAGTAGGAGGCCGCCTCAACCGCTCTTCACTTCCACCTGATGTCCGCCATCCAGTTTTGCTGCCCAAGAAACATCATGTTGTAGACCTAATTATAGACGACTGTCATAAAACACACCTTCACTCTGGACCTCAGCTCACTCATGCTCTTCTGGCTCAAACAGTATGGATTCTGTGCGCGCGTAGTGTTATACGCTCGCGTATTTTCAAATGTGTCACATGTTTCAAGAACAAACCACGCAACAGACCCCCCCCTGATGGGCGATCTTCCTCCCTCACGGATTGCTCCAGCTCGACCATTTCTCTCCACGGGCATTGACTACTGTGGCCCATTCATAATCAAGGTCTTCAATCTCTGCTTTGTTAAACATGTGAAGGCGTACCTCTGTAATTTTGTATGTATGGCCACCAAAGCTGTACATCTCGAGGTGGTCACAGACCTAACTACTGATGGGTTTTTAGCCGCTTTGACACGCTTTGTCTCCCGCCGCGGCCTTTGTTCAGACATTTATAGCGATTGCGGCACTAACTTCGTAGGCGCTGACGCTACTTTGCGACGCCTAATTCACTCACATGTGAACTCTCTCTCTGCACGAGATTCAATCCAGCAATTCTCTGTCCAACAAGGAATAAATTTCCATTTTAATCCTCCCGCCTCTCCCCATCAAGGTGGATTATGGGAAAGCGCAGTGAAAAGCGCCAAACACCATTTGAGACGTGTTATGGGTGACACCGTTTTAACACTTCCTGAGTTTATCACATTATCCACCCAAGTGGAGGCCATACTCAATTCCAGGCCTCTAACTCCTTTGTCGAGCGACCCAGCTGATCTGGCCGCTTTGACCCCTGGGCATTTTTTGATTGGAGCTCCCCTGGCATCCGTTCCAGAACCTAATGTCTGTGACGTGCCTTCTAACCGCCTGAAACACTGGCAAATAGTGCAAGCGTTCAATCAAAGAATATGGCAACGATGGAGCTTGGAATATATACACACCCTCCAACAGCGCTCCAAATGGACACAAACACCAACAAACCTCCAAGTAGGCGACCTTGTGCTAGTTCACACCCCATCTTCACCTCTGAATTGGCCACTAGCCCGAGTAACAGCGCTCCACCCAGGGAAGGATGGCATTGTCCGTGTAGTGGACTTAAAGACTTACTCTGGACACCTTACTCGACCTGTTGTCAAGGTGTTCCCCCTACCCCTGAACTGATAGACACAAACTGCCCCCTAATTAGTGTTAAGACGTTTGAGTTTTGTTATTTTTTATTCATGTTTGTTTGTTTGAAGTCTGTAATGCTTCAAGGCAGGCGGTATGTTTAGTTTTAAAATTGTAATTAAATAATCTAATAATTAATTAAAAGTCAATCAAATAGGGTTCCGTTCTCGATATTCTCCAGTAAATAGAAATTTAAGTACATTTTAAATACTGTTGTCAACCCAGAAAGAAAGAGCGAGAGAGAGCTATAAGCGTCACTATGTCTATCCTTGTCTTTCAAAATCGCCTGATCGTTCCCCTCTTACCCCTCAAAATATCATACGATGAAACTCGGCATTTGATTGGATGCAAATGGACTCGCCCAAAATCACGTTGAGCCTCAGCGAACTTTTGAACGTTCAGTTGAATTCGGGCGGTCTTGCTATAAACTCTGCGTCAATCGCATTCTCTATTTTCTCGGTCTCAATGACCTAATTTTTCTCTCAGTTTTCTCTCAGTCAATATGTAAAAGTTCTCTCATTTGCATACCCCCTTTTTTAAGTGTTTTTATTTAATAATTTTAAAGCCAGTTCAGTGTATCAACAGCTCCTCTTCTAGAACTTCATTGTGCGGAAATCGCGGCAAGATTGATAGAGACTGCGAAATCGTCTTCAATCGCGCATCCGCGGTCGTTGCATCAAGATACAAGTGATTGAAACAAACAGTCGCTCGATTTTCGTTCATCAAGAGCTCCAGATCGCGAGACTTCATTTCCCTCCCGGGCCGACGCCGCGCGCCGACACTTCCTGTGGGCTGCACCGATGGACAAATTCTCTACCCGAGTGGATTAAACACAAGGTACTATTACCACTCGTTTTAAAGTCAATTTTAATATCAAGTTTTATCTCTGTGAACTACCCTTTTAGGCTCAATAACATTTCTCTGCCGAGTACTTTCTTCGGCTGGTCCTCCATTAAAATGAACTCAAAATAATAAAAAAACTAGAAACTATCTTTACCCCCCACTTAGAATTATTTTAAAAGACCTACTTTTTAGACTTAAATATTTTTATTTTAAAAGACCTACTTTTTAGACTTATATTTTGAAAAAGTTTTAAATAACCTAAGATTTTAGTTTTTGCGTCGTATCTTTTATCGAATTATTTTTTAACATTTGGGTTTTTGTTACTGGTTTAATCCCTGTTAACTAACAAGAGGTTCACGTACCTCTAAGTCCCAAAAGGTGAGTTTAGTTTTCGCGTTGGTTATTAATGTTTGGGTCTTTGTTAAAGCCTCAACCCTTGGTGACCAACAAGAGTCTAAGTCCCAAAGGGGTTGGGGTCGAAGGGGTTGAAGGGAGGGGGTTGTCCGTTTTGTCCCAGGGGTGTTCTCCGTTTTGTCCCGGGGGGGTTCTCCGCTTTGTCCCGGGGGGGGGTCGGTTTTTTCACCTTGACCTTGACCGCGGTCAATGACCTCCCCCCGGGACAAAACAGAGAGATTTAAATGACCTTGACCTACTTATGGACTTAAAAATTTTCACTAAGTTACAATTAACCTTCTAAATAAGTAGGTCAAGGTCATTTAACTTTAAGCGGAAAAAAGAGAGGAACAGTGTTATTAATTAACACTGTTAATGTCTACTTTTATGTGGCAGAATCATATCCATCATCATCTGATTCGTTTTGAAAGTTGATGTAACATCAACCCAAAGATGATGATACCCTTGTTCAAAAGCCATTGTATCAATATATGATTCCACTGTTGAAAACCAATTTGGATCTACTAAAGGGTTGATTGTAACCATTACAGTTTCAAATGATAAATTTACCCATATTTCTCCAGTAACATAAATTGCAAAAAAATTTACATTCTGAAGAACATGGATTAAATTTATCATAAACCGAACATGTTGTTCAGGAGTGCAATGAACATTGTAAGACATCCGGAAACTTCCCATGGTGATCAGAGAAATGTTGTCTTTTACTTAATCCGAGGTTTATATATGCATTTCCCCCACCATAAAGTTTTAAAAGTGGGTCAAGGTCATCTGAAGATACCCTATGAACGGGGAACAGAGCAGTAAGTGGTTAAACCACAAACTGCTCTGTTCCCCGTCCCTATTTAATTTCTTGTATTGATATGTCTTTATAAACATATAATATATGTTTATAAACACATACATTTAATTTCATATTTTGCCAGGGGAAAAAACCACACAGCTGGCCTAATTCTTGAGGTCTTGGCGTTTCCAGTTTGTATCCTATAATGCCAAATTGATACCTCATTCGTCTATACATTGGTTCTCCCTGTTCGGCTGAAGGAAGAGCCTAAAAAAAAATATTAATTTAAAGACATTTAATAAAATAATATATTGTAAATAAAAAAGAACAATACAGTTAATGAAAACGTACCCAGTCACATAGGGCACATATTTTCTCGCCATCTGGCATTTCAAACCAAATTTTGGTTTTAAATACACAACGTTTCCTGTGCTCATTAATTAGCTCGCCTTGCAAGATTTGCGGCAGCGGCTCAGACACCTCCCTGATTTGCCGGAGCATAGGGTTCTCTGAGCAGATCCGCTGCAGACACAACTCGTTCAAGGAGCTCATTGTTATGGTCTGACTATGCACACCTCACAGCCTTAAATACGTACCAATCACCTTGATGGCAAAGGACAACCTCCCCCCCCCTTCCTTGGGTTAACTAGGTCCCCATAGGAGGCCATCGCCTTGGGCCGACAGTATATATAAGGTGTGCTGCAGTCTTGTGGTTATATTTGCCATGGAATCCTTCATGATCTTTGGTGCTGTGCACAACTTTGTTGAAGGCAAAAAAGTACTATGGTACATAAAAACGTTTCATAGCAATCTGAATTGTATCAGTGGAGAACTTGAAGCTGTTAAAGCAGACGGTACGAAAATCTGTTTCACTTCGGATTCTATGGATTACGAAGGACTCGAAACATGGGTCCTTTATTATGTACAATTTTGTACAAAAATTTACATCAAAGTTGACAGGGACTAAAGGGGTTTTCTAGGAGGAAAGAAAAGAATAGATACCAACAATGCATGTTGGTAGCTATTCTTTTCATTCTTCCGCTAAGATTTAAATGACCTTGACCTACTTATGGAATTAGAAAATTTTCGCTAAGTTACAATTGACCTTCAAAATAATTAGGTCATGGTCATCTGAAGATACCCTATGAACGGGGAACAGAGCAGTAAGTGGGTTAACCACAAACTGCTCTGTTCCCCGCTCCTATTTAATTTCTTGTATTGATATGTGTTTATAAACACATACAATTAATTTCATATTGCTCCAAAGGGAAGAAACCACAGAGATGACAATATTCTTGCGATATCGGCGTCTTCAATTTGTATCCTACAATTTCAGATTCATGTTTTATGTATCTGTACAATTCTTGTTCCGGATTCGCCCAAGGAAGCCGCTAAAAAATTAATTTAAAGAAATTAAATAAAATAATATATTGTAAATAGAAAAAACAATGCAGTTAATGAAAACGTACCATGTGACATAGGGCACATATTTTTTTGCCAACATTTGGCATTTCAAACCAAATTTTAGTTTTAGAAACACACCGTTTTTTATGCTCATAAATGAGCTCGCCTTGCAAGATTTGCGGCAGCGGCTCAGACACCTCCCTTACATGCTGGAGCATAGGGTTGTCTGAGCAGATTTTCTGCAAACACAATACGTACAAGGAGCTCATAGTTATGGTCTGACTATGCAAACCTCACAGCCTTAAATACGTACCAATCACCTTGATGGCAAAGGACAACCTCCCCCCCCTTTTTTCCGGCCAAGGTCACTAGGTTGAAGGCAATCACCTTGGGCTTTCAGTATATATATATATATATATATATATATATATATTCACCGAATAACAGCTTTATCAAACTTAGTAGTTTGCTAAATTTTGAGTTCACAAAACATCATGGATTCCTTGTTGCAAAAAAAGATTCAAGAAAAATTAAGAAGACGAAGAAAGGAAAAACGAAGAGAAGAAAAATTGAAAAAAGCTTTCGAGAATTTAAAATTTGCTGTACCGGACAGTCGAAACCAAAAACGTGTCAACAGACAACTCATAGTGAAAAATGCTATCAATTATATAAAAAAATTGGAAGAAGACTTGAAATCACCAACTACAAACGAAATCACGACAGCTACAAACGACTTGGAACAACTAGAATTCGAAAAGAAGTTTGTAGAAGAAATGGAACAATTTCTTCTAATTAATGAAATTATGAATCAACCATTACCGATTGAAAATGTTTCCTTACCAACGTTGGAAAACTTGGATGAATACTTTTTAGAGTTATAAAAAATTTATTGTCCTTAAAAAGTGGAGGGGGGGCTGTTATAAGAGCAGGGCTAACAGAGTAATCTTTACTTTCTTAGGATCCAGCGCTATGGCAGGTACTTCCTCGTCGTCCAGGTCTTCCTCCTCCTCATCAACAACATCATCATCATCATTATCTGATGTTTCTATTGTGAAACAAAAATCTCCTTCTCAGAAAAAATCTTCACCGAAAAAATCTTCTCCAAAAAAATCTCCTAACAAAATTTCTGAAAAACTTCAAAAACTTCAAAAATTAAGAAAATCTTGTTTTAAGAAAGAACAGTGTACTCATATTTTAAAAAAAGGAGCACACAAAGGTGAAAGGTGTGTGAAATTGTGTAGTGTAGGTGAAAAATTGTGTAATTTGCATAACAAACGTGAACCTTCCAAAAAGGTCAAAATTGAACCTTCCAAAAGTGAATTGCCAGAAAAAAACTGAAAATTATAAAAGAATTAGAACTAACAGATTGAAATTAAACCACAAATATGTTTTTGTAAAAAAGATCAGTAATAGGGATGTTGTTGTTAGCTGTTGTGGTGAACACTACATACTCAAATTGTCGGTAAATCTTCAAATTCCAAACATCAGTAATATTCATTATTATTTAGTAAGAAAATCTTCATCTGATAAAATGGTTAAATGTTTAAAGTAAACTGAAGTGAAAAAAAGACAAAAAATTGGAGCGGGGGAATAGACCACTTTGTAATTCCAAAAGAATTACTTAGCGGTCTATTCCCCCGCTCATTAGGTATTTTTAAATGACCTTGACCTACTTTCAAAAATAAAATATGCAGTGGAGGGGGTAATATCTTTTAAAAGCGGGATAACAGAATGGCGTTTTATTTTTTTTAAATCCAGCAACATGCCAGGTTCTTCTTCATCATCCAGTCCTAAAAAAGAACAATGTTTGTATATTTTTAAAAAAGGACCGAAAAAGGGTAAAAGATGTGTAAGGATGTGTTGTGTAAATCAAACATTATGCAGTGTGCACGACAAATACCTCCTTTTGTTAAAACTGAGAGGTTAGTGTAAAAATGAAATAAAAAATAAAATACAAAAAAATAGGAGCGGGGGAATAGACCACTTTGTAAAAGAATTGTAATTGTAAAAGAATTACTAAGTGGTCTATTCCCCCGTTCATAGGGTATTTCTTGGTGACCCTGACCTACTTTTTACACTTAGAAATTTTCGCTAACTTCTATTGACCTTGAAAATAAGTAGGTAAAGGTTATTCAATAATTAAAAAGAAAATGGGGGTGTACGGTTTTACAGAACCGTACACCCCAGAAACCTAACACAAGAAAAGCTAAATACTACTTACATAAAAATGACCTTGAGACCTAGAAATTTTCGCTAACTCTTTTGTTTACCTTGAAAATACGTAGGTCAAGGTCATTTGATAATTAAAAAGAAAATGGGGGTGTAAGGTTTTACAGAACCGTACACCCCCGGAAACCTAAAAGAAGAAAAGCTAATTTACAATACAATCTGCCTAGAGTTTAACAATTAATAAAAATAAAAAAGTAAAAATAAAATTAAGTTAAAAAAAATAGCTAGACAGCCCAGCGCTGCACATCATGATTACAGTGTGATCATCACGTAGGCAATGTCACACACCTCACCATAAGCGCACAACGCTAAGCTAAAACAAAAAATGTTATTTTGAAATAGCAAGTTGCTTAGTTAAATTTAGGAAAAATGTTATATAAATCTATACTTATTTAATACGCGAGCAGTTTTTTTGTTACAAAGACTCCTCCTAAACTACTGAACCGATTTTCATGTTTTTGGTGTCATTGGAAAGAGCTTGGCATGAAGTTTTGCAGGAAATAAAATTTAAAAAGGTTTGACTAAAGGAGAGAGCCCTAGACGCCCTTAAAGTTTCATATTAGCCCATAAGATTTAACATGGGAATAGACATTTCAAATAAAGCAGCTGAATGGAGCAAACAAAGTTTTTCAGCAAAGCCAAATGTTGTTAATGGAATTGAAACCATTGCATGTAGAGCTGGAGGAATTTCAGTTGATGGAAGATGTAAATAAATAAACTATTATCCTAATACATACTTAAGGTCAGAATTCAGTTTTAAAAACATTTATTTTGAATCACATGTGTGAAGATCTTAATATTCACATATGTTTATATTCCAAATAAAAAAAGTAAAAAAAATCTTAAGTATAAATTCTATTAATATAAATATAAATTAAAGAAAAAGAAGCAGACTTAACATTCATTATGAGTATAAATTTATTGAACCATTTTAGTTCGGTTTAAGACTAAGACAGGTCGTACGCTACTTAGGGCCGCTTTCCCCAATTAAGGTTTAAAGTAAACGTGAATTTAATTTAAACCATATAAATATTCTAATTTTTAAATTAAAACCCATATTATCAGGAAAATTCAAATGTTACTAATCTTAAGTTTCAGAAGTTCAAATAAAACTAGATTTGGGGAAAGCAGCTCTTGGTAACATATACCCTACTGAATTTCAGAACGTTTTACAAAAATACATTTAAAACCGAATAATACATTTTTACCCATTTAAGAACATTAGTGTTGTCTAAACAAATTTGCAGTCGATTTTCAAATATCAATTTGTTTTGGTTAATTTTCTTTCATATGGTGCTTGGGGTATTTCAAAAATTATTAATTTATGTGTATTTCATCTTGATGAACTTGGTTGAGTATACGCTTCAATAAAAAAAGGAGTTTGGAGTTTATGGTGAATGATAATGTGAAGCGTTTGCGAGTAATTATCTACAATTAAAGAAATTTACATGAAAATGTAAATTAATTTAGTTCAACTATGAATTGCTAACCTTGAATGATGTTAACATGTAAATAATATAATTTTAACAATTCTTTTTGTGTTTAGTGATGTTCTATAGTAAAAAGAACACCAGTTTCCAGTAATTCCTGTTTAGGTAACTAGGTATAGGTATAGGTCAGGGTCAGTCCATTACATATGGACTACTGTATATGTAGCGGCAGGTCAAGCCAACTCCTTTGAGGTGCTCATAATATTCGTAGGAAACACTAAAGAAACATAGACATCTCTTTAAATATGAATGAGTATTCACAAGAAATTTAATTAAAAAAGCTCTTGTAAAAGATTTCAGTACAACACGAAATTCAACCATAAAATTAATAAAATAGTTCTAGAATACTATACCATGATTATTTTTATGTTGAAATCAATACATAACAATTGCTCGATTTCGAGCAACAGGTTTACTAGTATGTTTTTATTTCCTAACACTAAAGGAGCCAGTGTCTCGCCATTAGCGACGCAGAACAACTGAGGTCTAGCGAAACTCCGGAGGTAGGCGAACTACCCATCCAGCACGTATAGAGGTTGTAAGTGACCCGGTATGGTGGCCGTAATCACCACAAAAGCGGGAGCCGGTTTACCATAAATTGATTGGTTTACCATACTCCAAAAAGAAGGAAGGAAAAAAGGAAAGGAAATTGGAATTGAAAGGTGTCCCTAACTAAAAAGGAGTACAAGACAAGAGAGGGAATGTCCTCAACAAGCATGTTGGAAAAAGGAAATTGGAATAGAAAGGTATTAAAAACATATCATATAACATTCTTAAAAACAAAACTATTACTTTAAACTTAAACACTCCACTACTTTAAACTTAAACGCTCCTCGGCAAAAATATATTGTAAGTAAAAGAAAGATTTTAAATTAATACTAACTACCAAACCAGCAAACAAAAAACAAACTACAAACCCTAGGGTATCTACAAGCACAAACAACTACCATGCCTTAAAATTAATCAGTCCTACGTCAAGATGTTATTATACAAATAACACCAAGATATTTTCACCATTCAGCAAACATGATAAAATGTTCAGGGCGCCTTCTGAACATGTTACCACCTCACTGTCTAGCGAGCAACTGATGCCGAAGCACAAGCGCAGACCCCGGACCCCAACTCGGCTCGAGGTCATCCCCCCTCCTCGCTTACCCCCTCCCAAACCACAGGAGTCTTGCTGCGGGTTTGGTTTCCATCATTCGTTTGCCACTGTTCCAACAGGCAACAACACCTTTTTCTTTACTTTACATTGGACTTGTACAAATTTTAAGTGTTAAAACTTTCCGATAATTAATATTTTAGGACTTAGAAAGTTTTTCAAACCTATCATTCTTTTGTCAGTGTTCAAACAAGCAACAACACTTCTTTCTTTATTTTACTGTACATTGGACTTGTAAAAATTTTAAGTGTTGAAACTTCCCAATAATTAATACTTTCGGACTTAGAAACATTTTCAAACATTTGCTTCAACATTTATTTTACAATATCAAGTTTCTTTTAGAATGCCTCCAACAGACAACAATTTTCCTGCTGCATGTGCAATCTTTGAACAAATATATAAATTGGTTGAGCCAGAAAATTTAACAGATGAGGAATGTATTTTTGAAAATAGTTTGATTCCAATAGAAGTCAATAATAGTCAATAATACTCAATAATAGTCAATAATAGTCATTTATTAAGCCATTAAATACATAAAGTACAATAGGCCATGTCATATTGTATAGTGGTACATGCAAAACAAAATGCAGAATATTCATTCCAGTTACAAAAATTGTGCCTTATAAATACAAATTCAAAATAAATTATAGCTCCTATATTAACAGTTATACAGGCTAAAAATTAGAGAAATCAAAATTCATAAATTCATTATTGTTGTAAAATACATTTTCTTGGAAAAAAGCTTTCACAATCCTTTGAAATTTATTGAAATTTAATGTTCTCACAGAGTCTGGAAGTTTATTAAAAAATTTAATTTGTTGGTAATTATGGCTATTGATGGATTTGTTAAGTCTAAACTGTGGTAAAAGTAAGTCGTGTTTATTCCGGGTATCATGTTGGTGTATTGTAGCTCTAACTTGAAAAAGGGTTTCATGTTCTTTAACATATAATAAATTTGTATAAATAAACAAAGACGGTAAGGTCATAATTTTTAATTCTTTGAAACGTTCCCTACAACTTTGAAGGTAGCTGAGATTATTAATTATTCGTATAGCTTTCTTTTGCCAAATGAAAGCTATAGATGATGATGGAGCTCCCCCCCACAGACGGACACCGTAGGAGAGCAAAGAATGAAAAAATGCATAATAAGATGTAAGAAGCACGGAACGGGTTACATAAGTTTTTAATTTCCTAGGCAAATATAAAATTCTTGATAATCTTTTTGACAAATTTTGAATATGAGTTCCCCATGTCAATTTGCTGTCCAAATAAACGCCAAGGATTTTTACATTTTTTGTGTCTAAGAATTGAGTTTTTAAATTGTTTAAAGAAAAAATAATAAAGATACATAGAAGATACATCTGATGCTACATCTGACGCTACAACTGACGTAGAAAATATTTTGGAAGAACCAGTAGAAATAGCAACAGAAACAACGTCAACACATGTAACAATTGACTACGATCCAGAACAATTTATAAATGCTCTTGTTCGTCGTCGTTTGTTTCCAGCATCGGACACGGAGGAAGATGAAAGCGATTTGGAAGTAGAATATTTGGACAACAGCAATGATGATCATACTTATAACACATAATACTTATTTTTTAAAACTTACATCATTTAACCTTGGCACTTAGATTTTTTTAAACTTACATTATTTGACCTTGACACTTAGACTTTTTTAAAACTTGCATTATTTGACCTTGACAATTAGATTTTTTTTAAACTTGCATTATTTGACCTTGACACTTAGATTTTTTTAAAACTTACATTGGATGATCTTAATACTTAGGGGTTTTGAAATATAATATATTTAACTGATATTTACACTTTTTGTGTTTAATACACAAAAAAGTGGTGGGGGTATTGTTATAAATAAGGGTAGTTTTAGAGCGGTTTTTCATTATTACGGCAACTTTTGTGGAGAGCACACCTACGTCATGTATTACTGCATCAGTTGCGAAGAATCTTTTGAACATGAAAACTTACTACAAATACACAAAGAACTTTACCATAACAACGAAACAAACCAAGAAACAAATAACAATGCAGAAGAAGATTTGGAAGAATTAGATCAAATGCTGGCTACCCATCAACAACAACTAAATTCAAGAGCAAGTGTTATTCAATACGCACCCGGACCATCTTTGGATGTGGAATTATACGCCCGAGCTTTACCAGGTAGTGTAGTAACTCATTTAAAAATTGACAATGCTCAATTGCAACTTGCACAGTTTATTTCAAAAGCAAAAACATCAGTAACAGAAACATTGAACAATGAACTAAGAAGATTAAATTTTATAAAGTTTGGAATATTATTAGATACTGTATTTACAAATGTTCAAAATGAAACATCACCAAGAGGATTTTTAACTAAAAACAAAACCATCATGTTTCCATCGGATATAAGCTCAATCGTGGATGAATGTTTTGAAGAACTTTTAACAAAATTGCAAGAACATGAAGGAAGAGGTTCAGGATGGAGTTTGTTAAGTATAACAGGGCTACATCTTAGAGTTCATAAACATGGATATGGAATAAGAGGTAAGACTCTTAAGTGTAGTGTTATATGATATTTATAACACAATTAACCACATAAAATCTGATCAAAAATTACACTGGGTTAAAAAGAATGTTATGGAAAAATATTTCTTAAATAAGGAAACTGATAGTTTAAGATCTTCTAATGATGATGATGAAGAAGATACAATCCTACCGCAAAACTGGAAAAAAATTATTTACCCATAAACAAACATACTTATACATGTTTATTATAAATAAACAATGTCAAAGGATAAGTGCATCATTCATTATAAAGCATTTATAAAATAAACAAGTATTGGCATTTCCTTTCACTATAAAAGACCATGTTGAAAGTTCAACGCATCAGTCATAATCGACACGTTATAAAGGGAGGAAGAGGAAGAGCATCAACAGCACTTTCTCTTATTACTAAGCCGGTTGGAGCTATAGTTAATAAAGCTATCGATTTATTACCTGTAGAACTATATTTACCAGGAGGTTATCAATATTGTGGTCCTGGAACAAAATTGAAAAAAGACTTGCTAGAGGAGATCTTGGAATAAATAAACTTGATCAAGCCTGCAAACAACACGATATAGCATATTCAAAGTTTGCAGATACTAAAAATAGATCAATAGCGGATAGAGCACTTGCTGAAAAAGCTTGGCAAAGAGTAACATCCAGTGACGCTAGTATCGGTGAAAAAGCTGCAGCTTTAGCGGTATCAGCAGCAATGAAGGGTAAAACGATGTTTGGAGGTGGAAAGAAGAAAGGAGGTGGAAAAAGGAGGAGAAAACCTGCAAAGAAACGTGGAGGAAATATAAGAAGAAAACGACGATCCACCGCAGGTAAAAATAAAAAGAAACAAACAATATGGTCAATGATAAAAAAAGGAGGAGGACTATACCTAAGGCCGTATCGTGTGTAATAAACAGAAAAAACAATTACTAATTCCGACTAAAGAATTAACAGATAAAGAATTAATTACTTATGTTTCTTGTTTAAAAATTCCATTTTTTAGAGGAGTGTTTATGAAAGATGCATTACCTGTTAAAATTTGGAAAAATGAAACCGGAATAGTAAATTTAGATAATAGTAAAGGATCAGGCACTAATTGGGTATGTTATAAGAAACAAGGATCAACTATTTACTACTTTGATAGTTTTGGTAATCTCCCACCACCAAAAGAACTACAATATTACTTTAAAATCACTAAAAATGTACTATACAATTATAAAAGAGAGCAACCTGATGATACGTAATCTGTGGACATTTATGTTTAGATTTTTTAACAAAAAGCGTTAGTCAACTTTAAGATGTCTTCCTATACAGTACCATTAACTGGAACTTCATCTACTTTGCGAAGTGTTATTTTCCCTGCGTTACGTTTGGAAAAAGATAAATTATGGGAAGCCGCATTATTAGATATAACAACTTATAATTCTATTCCCAACGTTACTGAAAACTTGAAGCTGTTAAAGCAGACGGTACGAAAATCTGTTTCACTTCGGATTCTATGGATTACGAAGGACTCGAAACATGGGTCCTTTATTATGTACAATTTTGTACAAAAATTTACATCAAAGTTGACAGGGACTAAAGGGGTTTTCTAGGAGGAAAGAAAAGAATAGATACCAACAATGCATGTTGGTAGCTATTCTTTTCATTCTTCCGCTAAGATTTAAATGACCTTGACCTACTTATGGAATTAGAAAATTTTCGCTAAGTTACAATTGACCTTCAAAATAATTAGGTCATGGTCATCTGAAGATACCCTATGAACGGGGAACAGAGCAGTAAGTGGGTTAACCACAAACTGCTCTGTTCCCCGCTCCTATTTAATTTCTTGTATTGATATGTGTTTATAAACACATACAATTAATTTCATATTGCTCCAAAGGGAAGAAACCACAGAGATGACAATATTCTTGCGATATCGGCGTCTTCAATTTGTATCCTACAATTTCAGATTCATGTTTTATGTATCTGTACAATTCTTGTTCCGGATTCGCCCAAGGAAGCCGCTAAAAAATTAATTTAAAGAAATTAAATAAAATAATATATTGTAAATAGAAAAAACAATGCAGTTAATGAAAACGTACCATGTGACATAGGGCACATATTTTTTTGCCAACATTTGGCATTTCAAACCAAATTTTAGTTTTAGAAACACACCGTTTTTTATGCTCATAAATGAGCTCGCCTTGCAAGATTTGCGGCAGCGGCTCAGACACCTCCCTTACATGCTGGAGCATAGGGTTGTCTGAGCAGATTTTCTGCAAACACAATACGTACAAGGAGCTCATAGTTATGGTCTGACTATGCAAACCTCACAGCCTTAAATACGTACCAATCACCTTGATGGCAAAGGACAACCTCCCCCCCCTTTTTTCCGGCCAAGGTCACTAGGTTGAAGGCAATCACCTTGGGCTTTCAGTATATATATATATATATATATATATATTCACCGAATAACAGCTTTATCAAACTTAGTAGTTTGCTAAATTTTGAGTTCACAAAACATCATGGATTCCTTGTTGCAAAAAAAGATTCAAGAAAAATTAAGAAGACGAAGAAAGGAAAAACGAAGAGAAGAAAAATTGAAAAAAGCTTTCGAGAATTTAAAATTTGCTGTACCGGACAGTCGAAACCAAAAACGTGTCAACAGACAACTCATAGTGAAAAATGCTATCAATTATATAAAAAAATTGGAAGAAGACTTGAAATCACCAACTACAAACGAAATCACGACAGCTACAAACGACTTGGAACAACTAGAATTCGAAAAGAAGTTTGTAGAAGAAATGGAACAATTTCTTCTAATTAATGAAATTATGAATCAACCATTACCGATTGAAAATGTTTCCTTACCAACGTTGGAAAACTTGGATGAATACTTTTTAGAGTTATAAAAAATTTATTGTCCTTAAAAAGTGGAGGGGGGGCTGTTATAAGAGCAGGGCTAACAGAGTAATCTTTACTTTCTTAGGATCCAGCGCTATGGCAGGTACTTCCTCGTCGTCCAGGTCTTCCTCCTCCTCATCAACAACATCATCATCATCATTATCTGATGTTTCTATTGTGAAACAAAAATCTCCTTCTCAGAAAAAATCTTCACCGAAAAAATCTTCTCCAAAAAAATCTCCTAACAAAATTTCTGAAAAACTTCAAAAACTTCAAAAATTAAGAAAATCTTGTTTTAAGAAAGAACAGTGTACTCATATTTTAAAAAAAGGAGCACACAAAGGTGAAAGGTGTGTGAAATTGTGTAGTGTAGGTGAAAAATTGTGTAATTTGCATAACAAACGTGAACCTTCCAAAAAGGTCAAAATTGAACCTTCCAAAAGTGAATTGCCAGAAAAAAACTGAAAATTATAAAAGAATTAGAACTAACAGATTGAAATTAAACCACAAATATGTTTTTGTAAAAAAGATCAGTAATAGGGATGTTGTTGTTAGCTGTTGTGGTGAACACTACATACTCAAATTGTCGGTAAATCTTCAAATTCCAAACATCAGTAATATTCATTATTATTTAGTAAGAAAATCTTCATCTGATAAAATGGTTAAATGTTTAAAGTAAACTGAAGTGAAAAAAAGACAAAAAATTGGAGCGGGGGAATAGACCACTTTGTAATTCCAAAAGAATTACTTAGCGGTCTATTCCCCCGCTCATTAGGTATTTTTAAATGACCTTGACCTACTTTCAAAAATAAAATATGCAGTGGAGGGGGTAATATCTTTTAAAAGCGGGATAACAGAATGGCGTTTTATTTTTTTTAAATCCAGCAACATGCCAGGTTCTTCTTCATCATCCAGTCCTAAAAAAGAACAATGTTTGTATATTTTTAAAAAAGGACCGAAAAAGGGTAAAAGATGTGTAAGGATGTGTTGTGTAAATCAAACATTATGCAGTGTGCACGACAAATACCTCCTTTTGTTAAAACTGAGAGGTTAGTGTAAAAATGAAATAAAAAATAAAATACAAAAAAATAGGAGCGGGGGAATAGACCACTTTGTAAAAGAATTGTAATTGTAAAAGAATTACTAAGTGGTCTATTCCCCCGTTCATAGGGTATTTCTTGGTGACCCTGACCTACTTTTTACACTTAGAAATTTTCGCTAACTTCTATTGACCTTGAAAATAAGTAGGTAAAGGTTATTCAATAATTAAAAAGAAAATGGGGGTGTACGGTTTTACAGAACCGTACACCCCAGAAACCTAACACAAGAAAAGCTAAATACTACTTACATAAAAATGACCTTGAGACCTAGAAATTTTCGCTAACTCTTTTGTTTACCTTGAAAATACGTAGGTCAAGGTCATTTGATAATTAAAAAGAAAATGGGGGTGTAAGGTTTTACAGAACCGTACACCCCCGGAAACCTAAAAGAAGAAAAGCTAATTTACAATACAATCTGCCTAGAGTTTAACAATTAATAAAAATAAAAAAGTAAAAATAAAATTAAGTTAAAAAAAATAGCTAGACAGCCCAGCGCTGCACATCATGATTACAGTGTGATCATCACGTAGGCAATGTCACACACCTCACCATAAGCGCACAACGCTAAGCTAAAACAAAAAATGTTATTTTGAAATAGCAAGTTGCTTAGTTAAATTTAGGAAAAATGTTATATAAATCTATACTTATTTAATACGCGAGCAGTTTTTTTGTTACAAAGACTCCTCCTAAACTACTGAACCGATTTTCATGTTTTTGGTGTCATTGGAAAGAGCTTGGCATGAAGTTTTGCAGGAAATAAAATTTAAAAAGGTTTGACTAAAGGAGAGAGCCCTAGACGCCCTTAAAGTTTCATATTAGCCCATAAGATTTAACATGGGAATAGACATTTCAAATAAAGCAGCTGAATGGAGCAAACAAAGTTTTTCAGCAAAGCCAAATGTTGTTAATGGAATTGAAACCATTGCATGTAGAGCTGGAGGAATTTCAGTTGATGGAAGATGTAAATAAATAAACTATTATCCTAATACATACTTAAGGTCAGAATTCAGTTTTAAAAACATTTATTTTGAATCACATGTGTGAAGATCTTAATATTCACATATGTTTATATTCCAAATAAAAAAAGTAAAAAAAATCTTAAGTATAAATTCTATTAATATAAATATAAATTAAAGAAAAAGAAGCAGACTTAACATTCATTATGAGTATAAATTTATTGAACCATTTTAGTTCGGTTTAAGACTAAGACAGGTCGTACGCTACTTAGGGCCGCTTTCCCCAATTAAGGTTTAAAGTAAACGTGAATTTAATTTAAACCATATAAATATTCTAATTTTTAAATTAAAACCCATATTATCAGGAAAATTCAAATGTTACTAATCTTAAGTTTCAGAAGTTCAAATAAAACTAGATTTGGGGAAAGCAGCTCTTGGTAACATATACCCTACTGAATTTCAGAACGTTTTACAAAAATACATTTAAAACCGAATAATACATTTTTACCCATTTAAGAACATTAGTGTTGTCTAAACAAATTTGCAGTCGATTTTCAAATATCAATTTGTTTTGGTTAATTTTCTTTCATATGGTGCTTGGGGTATTTCAAAAATTATTAATTTATGTGTATTTCATCTTGATGAACTTGGTTGAGTATACGCTTCAATAAAAAAAGGAGTTTGGAGTTTATGGTGAATGATAATGTGAAGCGTTTGCGAGTAATTATCTACAATTAAAGAAATTTACATGAAAATGTAAATTAATTTAGTTCAACTATGAATTGCTAACCTTGAATGATGTTAACATGTAAATAATATAATTTTAACAATTCTTTTTGTGTTTAGTGATGTTCTATAGTAAAAAGAACACCAGTTTCCAGTAATTCCTGTTTAGGTAACTAGGTATAGGTATAGGTCAGGGTCAGTCCATTACATATGGACTACTGTATATGTAGCGGCAGGTCAAGCCAACTCCTTTGAGGTGCTCATAATATTCGTAGGAAACACTAAAGAAACATAGACATCTCTTTAAATATGAATGAGTATTCACAAGAAATTTAATTAAAAAAGCTCTTGTAAAAGATTTCAGTACAACACGAAATTCAACCATAAAATTAATAAAATAGTTCTAGAATACTATACCATGATTATTTTTATGTTGAAATCAATACATAACAATTGCTCGATTTCGAGCAACAGGTTTACTAGTATGTTTTTATTTCCTAACACTAAAGGAGCCAGTGTCTCGCCATTAGCGACGCAGAACAACTGAGGTCTAGCGAAACTCCGGAGGTAGGCGAACTACCCATCCAGCACGTATAGAGGTTGTAAGTGACCCGGTATGGTGGCCGTAATCACCACAAAAGCGGGAGCCGGTTTACCATAAATTGATTGGTTTACCATACTCCAAAAAGAAGGAAGGAAAAAAGGAAAGGAAATTGGAATTGAAAGGTGTCCCTAACTAAAAAGGAGTACAAGACAAGAGAGGGAATGTCCTCAACAAGCATGTTGGAAAAAGGAAATTGGAATAGAAAGGTATTAAAAACATACCATATAACATTCTTAAAAACAAAACTATTACTTTAAACTTAAACACTCCACTACTTTAAACTTAAACGCTCCTCGGCAAAAATATATTGTAAGTAAAAGAAAGATTTTAAATTAATACTAACTACCAAACCAGCAAACAAAAAACAAACTACAAACCCTAGGGTATCTACAAGCACAAACAACTACCATGCCTTAAAATTAATCAGTCCTACGTCAAGATGTTATTATACAAATAACACCAAGATATTTTCACCATTCAGCAAACATGATAAAATGTTCAGGGCGCCTTCTGAACATGTTACCACCTCACTGTCTAGCGAGCAACTGATGCCGAAGCACAAGCGCAGACCCCGGACCCCAACTCGGCTCGAGGTCATCCCCCCTCCTCGCTTACCCCCTCCCAAACCACAGGAGTCTTGCTGCGGGTTTGGTTTCCATCATTCGTTTGCCACTGTTCCAACAGGCAACAACACCTTTTTCTTTACTTTACATTGGACTTGTACAAATTTTAAGTGTTAAAACTTTCCGATAATTAATATTTTAGGACTTAGAAAGTTTTTCAAACCTATCATTCTTTTGTCAGTGTTCAAACAAGCAACAACACTTCTTTCTTTATTTTACTGTACATTGGACTTGTAAAAATTTTAAGTGTTGAAACTTCCCAATAATTAATACTTTCGGACTTAGAAACATTTTCAAACATTTGCTTCAACATTTATTTTACAATATCAAGTTTCTTTTAGAATGCCTCCAACAGACAACAATTTTCCTGCTGCATGTGCAATCTTTGAACAAATATATAAATTGGTTGAGCCAGAAAATTTAACAGATGAGGAATGTATTTTTGAAAATAGTTTGATTCCAATAGAAGTCAATAATAGTCAATAATACTCAATAATAGTCAATAATAGTCATTTATTAAGCCATTAAATACATAAAGTACAATAGGCCATGTCATATTGTATAGTGGTACATGCAAAACAAAATGCAGAATATTCATTCCAGTTACAAAAATTGTGCCTTATAAATACAAATTCAAAATAAATTATAGCTCCTATATTAACAGTTATACAGGCTAAAAATTAGAGAAATCAAAATTCATAAATTCATTATTGTTGTAAAATACATTTTCTTGGAAAAAAGCTTTCACAATCCTTTGAAATTTATTGAAATTTAATGTTCTCACAGAGTCTGGAAGTTTATTAAAAAATTTAATTTGTTGGTAATTATGGCTATTGATGGATTTGTTAAGTCTAAACTGTGGTAAAAGTAAGTCGTGTTTATTCCGGGTATCATGTTGGTGTATTGTAGCTCTAACTTGAAAAAGGGTTTCATGTTCTTTAACATATAATAAATTTGTATAAATAAACAAAGACGGTAAGGTCATAATTTTTAATTCTTTGAAACGTTCCCTACAACTTTGAAGGTAGCTGAGATTATTAATTATTCGTATAGCTTTCTTTTGCCAAATGAAAGCTATAGATGATGATGGAGCTCCCCCCCACAGACGGACACCGTAGGAGAGCAAAGAATGAAAAAATGCATAATAAGATGTAAGAAGCACGGAACGGGTTACATAAGTTTTTAATTTCCTAGGCAAATATAAAATTCTTGATAATCTTTTTGACAAATTTTGAATATGAGTTCCCCATGTCAATTTGCTGTCCAAATAAACGCCAAGGATTTTTACATTTTTTGTGTCTAAGAATTGAGTTTTTAAATTGTTTAAAGAAAAAATAATAAAGATACATAGAAGATACATCTGATGCTACATCTGACGCTACAACTGACGTAGAAAATATTTTGGAAGAACCAGTAGAAATAGCAACAGAAACAACGTCAACACATGTAACAATTGACTACGATCCAGAACAATTTATAAATGCTCTTGTTCGTCGTCGTTTGTTTCCAGCATCGGACACGGAGGAAGATGAAAGCGATTTGGAAGTAGAATATTTGGACAACAGCAATGATGATCATACTTATAACACATAATACTTATTTTTTAAAACTTACATCATTTAACCTTGGCACTTAGATTTTTTTAAACTTACATTATTTGACCTTGACACTTAGACTTTTTTAAAACTTGCATTATTTGACCTTGACAATTAGATTTTTTTTAAACTTGCATTATTTGACCTTGACACTTAGATTTTTTTAAAACTTACATTGGATGATCTTAATACTTAGGGGTTTTGAAATATAATATATTTAACTGATATTTACACTTTTTGTGTTTAATACACAAAAAAGTGGTGGGGGTATTGTTATAAATAAGGGTAGTTTTAGAGCGGTTTTTCATTATTACGGCAACTTTTGTGGAGAGCACACCTACGTCATGTATTACTGCATCAGTTGCGAAGAATCTTTTGAACATGAAAACTTACTACAAATACACAAAGAACTTTACCATAACAACGAAACAAACCAAGAAACAAATAACAATGCAGAAGAAGATTTGGAAGAATTAGATCAAATGCTGGCTACCCATCAACAACAACTAAATTCAAGAGCAAGTGTTATTCAATACGCACCCGGACCATCTTTGGATGTGGAATTATACGCCCGAGCTTTACCAGGTAGTGTAGTAACTCATTTAAAAATTGACAATGCTCAATTGCAACTTGCACAGTTTATTTCAAAAGCAAAAACATCAGTAACAGAAACATTGAACAATGAACTAAGAAGATTAAATTTTATAAAGTTTGGAATATTATTAGATACTGTATTTACAAATGTTCAAAATGAAACATCACCAAGAGGATTTTTAACTAAAAACAAAACCATCATGTTTCCATCGGATATAAGCTCAATCGTGGATGAATGTTTTGAAGAACTTTTAACAAAATTGCAAGAACATGAAGGAAGAGGTTCAGGATGGAGTTTGTTAAGTATAACAGGGCTACATCTTAGAGTTCATAAACATGGATATGGAATAAGAGGTAAGACTCTTAAGTGTAGTGTTATATGATATTTATAACACAATTAACCACATAAAATCTGATCAAAAATTACACTGGGTTAAAAAGAATGTTATGGAAAAATATTTCTTAAATAAGGAAACTGATAGTTTAAGATCTTCTAATGATGATGATGAAGAAGATACAATCCTACCGCAAAACTGGAAAAAAATTATTTACCCATAAACAAACATACTTATACATGTTTATTATAAATAAACAATGTCAAAGGATAAGTGCATCATTCATTATAAAGCATTTATAAAATAAACAAGTATTGGCATTTCCTTTCACTATAAAAGACCATGTTGAAAGTTCAACGCATCAGTCATAATCGACACGTTATAAAGGGAGGAAGAGGAAGAGCATCAACAGCACTTTCTCTTATTACTAAGCCGGTTGGAGCTATAGTTAATAAAGCTATCGATTTATTACCTGTAGAACTATATTTACCAGGAGGTTATCAATATTGTGGTCCTGGAACAAAATTGAAAAAAGACTTGCTAGAGGAGATCTTGGAATAAATAAACTTGATCAAGCCTGCAAACAACACGATATAGCATATTCAAAGTTTGCAGATACTAAAAATAGATCAATAGCGGATAGAGCACTTGCTGAAAAAGCTTGGCAAAGAGTAACATCCAGTGACGCTAGTATCGGTGAAAAAGCTGCAGCTTTAGCGGTATCAGCAGCAATGAAGGGTAAAACGATGTTTGGAGGTGGAAAGAAGAAAGGAGGTGGAAAAAGGAGGAGAAAACCTGCAAAGAAACGTGGAGGAAATATAAGAAGAAAACGACGATCCACCGCAGGTAAAAATAAAAAGAAACAAACAATATGGTCAATGATAAAAAAAGGAGGAGGACTATACCTAAGGCCGTATCGTGTGTAATAAACAGAAAAAACAATTACTAATTCCGACTAAAGAATTAACAGATAAAGAATTAATTACTTATGTTTCTTGTTTAAAAATTCCATTTTTTAGAGGAGTGTTTATGAAAGATGCATTACCTGTTAAAATTTGGAAAAATGAAACCGGAATAGTAAATTTAGATAATAGTAAAGGATCAGGCACTAATTGGGTATGTTATAAGAAACAAGGATCAACTATTTACTACTTTGATAGTTTTGGTAATCTCCCACCACCAAAAGAACTACAATATTACTTTAAAATCACTAAAAATGTACTATACAATTATAAAAGAGAGCAACCTGATGATACGTAATCTGTGGACATTTATGTTTAGATTTTTTAACAAAAAGCGTTAGTCAACTTTAAGATGTCTTCCTATACAGTACCATTAACTGGAACTTCATCTACTTTGCGAAGTGTTATTTTCCCTGCGTTACGTTTGGAAAAAGATAAATTATGGGAAGCCGCATTATTAGATATAACAACTTATAATTCTATTCCCAACGTTACTGAAAACTTGAAGCTGTTAAAGCAGACGGTACGAAAATCTGTTTCACTTCGGATTCTATGGATTACGAAGGACTCGAAACATGGGTCCTTTATTATGTACAATTTTGTACAAAAATTTACATCAAAGTTGACAGGGACTAAAGGGGTTTTCTAGGAGGAAAGAAAAGAATAGATACCAACAATGCATGTTGGTAGCTATTCTTTTCATTCTTCCGCTAAGATTTAAATGACCTTGACCTACTTATGGAATTAGAAAATTTTCGCTAAGTTACAATTGACCTTCAAAATAATTAGGTCATGGTCATCTGAAGATACCCTATGAACGGGGAACAGAGCAGTAAGTGGGTTAACCACAAACTGCTCTGTTCCCCGCTCCTATTTAATTTCTTGTATTGATATGTGTTTATAAACACATACAATTAATTTCATATTGCTCCAAAGGGAAGAAACCACAGAGATGACAATATTCTTGCGATATCGGCGTCTTCAATTTGTATCCTACAATTTCAGATTCATGTTTTATGTATCTGTACAATTCTTGTTCCGGATTCGCCCAAGGAAGCCGCTAAAAAATTAATTTAAAGAAATTAAATAAAATAATATATTGTAAATAGAAAAAACAATGCAGTTAATGAAAACGTACCATGTGACATAGGGCACATATTTTTTTGCCAACATTTGGCATTTCAAACCAAATTTTAGTTTTAGAAACACACCGTTTTTTATGCTCATAAATGAGCTCGCCTTGCAAGATTTGCGGCAGCGGCTCAGACACCTCCCTTACATGCTGGAGCATAGGGTTGTCTGAGCAGATTTTCTGCAAACACAATACGTACAAGGAGCTCATAGTTATGGTCTGACTATGCAAACCTCACAGCCTTAAATACGTACCAATCACCTTGATGGCAAAGGACAACCTCCCCCCCCTTTTTTCCGGCCAAGGTCACTAGGTTGAAGGCAATCACCTTGGGCTTTCAGTATATATATATATATATATATATATATATATTCACCGAATAACAGCTTTATCAAACTTAGTAGTTTGCTAAATTTTGAGTTCACAAAACATCATGGATTCCTTGTTGCAAAAAAAGATTCAAGAAAAATTAAGAAGACGAAGAAAGGAAAAACGAAGAGAAGAAAAATTGAAAAAAGCTTTCGAGAATTTAAAATTTGCTGTACCGGACAGTCGAAACCAAAAACGTGTCAACAGACAACTCATAGTGAAAAATGCTATCAATTATATAAAAAAATTGGAAGAAGACTTGAAATCACCAACTACAAACGAAATCACGACAGCTACAAACGACTTGGAACAACTAGAATTCGAAAAGAAGTTTGTAGAAGAAATGGAACAATTTCTTCTAATTAATGAAATTATGAATCAACCATTACCGATTGAAAATGTTTCCTTACCAACGTTGGAAAACTTGGATGAATACTTTTTAGAGTTATAAAAAATTTATTGTCCTTAAAAAGTGGAGGGGGGGCTGTTATAAGAGCAGGGCTAACAGAGTAATCTTTACTTTCTTAGGATCCAGCGCTATGGCAGGTACTTCCTCGTCGTCCAGGTCTTCCTCCTCCTCATCAACAACATCATCATCATCATTATCTGATGTTTCTATTGTGAAACAAAAATCTCCTTCTCAGAAAAAATCTTCACCGAAAAAATCTTCTCCAAAAAAATCTCCTAACAAAATTTCTGAAAAACTTCAAAAACTTCAAAAATTAAGAAAATCTTGTTTTAAGAAAGAACAGTGTACTCATATTTTAAAAAAAGGAGCACACAAAGGTGAAAGGTGTGTGAAATTGTGTAGTGTAGGTGAAAAATTGTGTAATTTGCATAACAAACGTGAACCTTCCAAAAAGGTCAAAATTGAACCTTCCAAAAGTGAATTGCCAGAAAAAAACTGAAAATTATAAAAGAATTAGAACTAACAGATTGAAATTAAACCACAAATATGTTTTTGTAAAAAAGATCAGTAATAGGGATGTTGTTGTTAGCTGTTGTGGTGAACACTACATACTCAAATTGTCGGTAAATCTTCAAATTCCAAACATCAGTAATATTCATTATTATTTAGTAAGAAAATCTTCATCTGATAAAATGGTTAAATGTTTAAAGTAAACTGAAGTGAAAAAAAGACAAAAAATTGGAGCGGGGGAATAGACCACTTTGTAATTCCAAAAGAATTACTTAGCGGTCTATTCCCCCGCTCATTAGGTATTTTTAAATGACCTTGACCTACTTTCAAAAATAAAATATGCAGTGGAGGGGGTAATATCTTTTAAAAGCGGGATAACAGAATGGCGTTTTATTTTTTTTAAATCCAGCAACATGCCAGGTTCTTCTTCATCATCCAGTCCTAAAAAAGAACAATGTTTGTATATTTTTAAAAAAGGACCGAAAAAGGGTAAAAGATGTGTAAGGATGTGTTGTGTAAATCAAACATTATGCAGTGTGCACGACAAATACCTCCTTTTGTTAAAACTGAGAGGTTAGTGTAAAAATGAAATAAAAAATAAAATACAAAAAAATAGGAGCGGGGGAATAGACCACTTTGTAAAAGAATTGTAATTGTAAAAGAATTACTAAGTGGTCTATTCCCCCGTTCATAGGGTATTTCTTGGTGACCCTGACCTACTTTTTACACTTAGAAATTTTCGCTAACTTCTATTGACCTTGAAAATAAGTAGGTAAAGGTTATTCAATAATTAAAAAGAAAATGGGGGTGTACGGTTTTACAGAACCGTACACCCCAGAAACCTAACACAAGAAAAGCTAAATACTACTTACATAAAAATGACCTTGAGACCTAGAAATTTTCGCTAACTCTTTTGTTTACCTTGAAAATACGTAGGTCAAGGTCATTTGATAATTAAAAAGAAAATGGGGGTGTAAGGTTTTACAGAACCGTACACCCCCGGAAACCTAAAAGAAGAAAAGCTAATTTACAATACAATCTGCCTAGAGTTTAACAATTAATAAAAATAAAAAAGTAAAAATAAAATTAAGTTAAAAAAAATAGCTAGACAGCCCAGCGCTGCACATCATGATTACAGTGTGATCATCACGTAGGCAATGTCACACACCTCACCATAAGCGCACAACGCTAAGCTAAAACAAAAAATGTTATTTTGAAATAGCAAGTTGCTTAGTTAAATTTAGGAAAAATGTTATATAAATCTATACTTATTTAATACGCGAGCAGTTTTTTTGTTACAAAGACTCCTCCTAAACTACTGAACCGATTTTCATGTTTTTGGTGTCATTGGAAAGAGCTTGGCATGAAGTTTTGCAGGAAATAAAATTTAAAAAGGTTTGACTAAAGGAGAGAGCCCTAGACGCCCTTAAAGTTTCATATTAGCCCATAAGATTTAACATGGGAATAGACATTTCAAATAAAGCAGCTGAATGGAGCAAACAAAGTTTTTCAGCAAAGCCAAATGTTGTTAATGGAATTGAAACCATTGCATGTAGAGCTGGAGGAATTTCAGTTGATGGAAGATGTAAATAAATAAACTATTATCCTAATACATACTTAAGGTCAGAATTCAGTTTTAAAAACATTTATTTTGAATCACATGTGTGAAGATCTTAATATTCACATATGTTTATATTCCAAATAAAAAAAGTAAAAAAAATCTTAAGTATAAATTCTATTAATATAAATATAAATTAAAGAAAAAGAAGCAGACTTAACATTCATTATGAGTATAAATTTATTGAACCATTTTAGTTCGGTTTAAGACTAAGACAGGTCGTACGCTACTTAGGGCCGCTTTCCCCAATTAAGGTTTAAAGTAAACGTGAATTTAATTTAAACCATATAAATATTCTAATTTTTAAATTAAAACCCATATTATCAGGAAAATTCAAATGTTACTAATCTTAAGTTTCAGAAGTTCAAATAAAACTAGATTTGGGGAAAGCAGCTCTTGGTAACATATACCCTACTGAATTTCAGAACGTTTTACAAAAATACATTTAAAACCGAATAATACATTTTTACCCATTTAAGAACATTAGTGTTGTCTAAACAAATTTGCAGTCGATTTTCAAATATCAATTTGTTTTGGTTAATTTTCTTTCATATGGTGCTTGGGGTATTTCAAAAATTATTAATTTATGTGTATTTCATCTTGATGAACTTGGTTGAGTATACGCTTCAATAAAAAAAGGAGTTTGGAGTTTATGGTGAATGATAATGTGAAGCGTTTGCGAGTAATTATCTACAATTAAAGAAATTTACATGAAAATGTAAATTAATTTAGTTCAACTATGAATTGCTAACCTTGAATGATGTTAACATGTAAATAATATAATTTTAACAATTCTTTTTGTGTTTAGTGATGTTCTATAGTAAAAAGAACACCAGTTTCCAGTAATTCCTGTTTAGGTAACTAGGTATAGGTATAGGTCAGGGTCAGTCCATTACATATGGACTACTGTATATGTAGCGGCAGGTCAAGCCAACTCCTTTGAGGTGCTCATAATATTCGTAGGAAACACTAAAGAAACATAGACATCTCTTTAAATATGAATGAGTATTCACAAGAAATTTAATTAAAAAAGCTCTTGTAAAAGATTTCAGTACAACACGAAATTCAACCATAAAATTAATAAAATAGTTCTAGAATACTATACCATGATTATTTTTATGTTGAAATCAATACATAACAATTGCTCGATTTCGAGCAACAGGTTTACTAGTATGTTTTTATTTCCTAACACTAAAGGAGCCAGTGTCTCGCCATTAGCGACGCAGAACAACTGAGGTCTAGCGAAACTCCGGAGGTAGGCGAACTACCCATCCAGCACGTATAGAGGTTGTAAGTGACCCGGTATGGTGGCCGTAATCACCACAAAAGCGGGAGCCGGTTTACCATAAATTGATTGGTTTACCATACTCCAAAAAGAAGGAAGGAAAAAAGGAAAGGAAATTGGAATTGAAAGGTGTCCCTAACTAAAAAGGAGTACAAGACAAGAGAGGGAATGTCCTCAACAAGCATGTTGGAAAAAGGAAATTGGAATAGAAAGGTATTAAAAACATATCATATAACATTCTTAAAAACAAAACTATTACTTTAAACTTAAACACTCCACTACTTTAAACTTAAACGCTCCTCGGCAAAAATATATTGTAAGTAAAAGAAAGATTTTAAATTAATACTAACTACCAAACCAGCAAACAAAAAACAAACTACAAACCCTAGGGTATCTACAAGCACAAACAACTACCATGCCTTAAAATTAATCAGTCCTACGTCAAGATGTTATTATACAAATAACACCAAGATATTTTCACCATTCAGCAAACATGATAAAATGTTCAGGGCGCCTTCTGAACATGTTACCACCTCACTGTCTAGCGAGCAACTGATGCCGAAGCACAAGCGCAGACCCCGGACCCCAACTCGGCTCGAGGTCATCCCCCCTCCTCGCTTACCCCCTCCCAAACCACAGGAGTCTTGCTGCGGGTTTGGTTTCCATCATTCGTTTGCCACTGTTCCAACAGGCAACAACACCTTTTTCTTTACTTTACATTGGACTTGTACAAATTTTAAGTGTTAAAACTTTCCGATAATTAATATTTTAGGACTTAGAAAGTTTTTCAAACCTATCATTCTTTTGTCAGTGTTCAAACAAGCAACAACACTTCTTTCTTTATTTTACTGTACATTGGACTTGTAAAAATTTTAAGTGTTGAAACTTCCCAATAATTAATACTTTCGGACTTAGAAACATTTTCAAACATTTGCTTCAACATTTATTTTACAATATCAAGTTTCTTTTAGAATGCCTCCAACAGACAACAATTTTCCTGCTGCATGTGCAATCTTTGAACAAATATATAAATTGGTTGAGCCAGAAAATTTAACAGATGAGGAATGTATTTTTGAAAATAGTTTGATTCCAATAGAAGTCAATAATAGTCAATAATACTCAATAATAGTCAATAATAGTCATTTATTAAGCCATTAAATACATAAAGTACAATAGGCCATGTCATATTGTATAGTGGTACATGCAAAACAAAATGCAGAATATTCATTCCAGTTACAAAAATTGTGCCTTATAAATACAAATTCAAAATAAATTATAGCTCCTATATTAACAGTTATACAGGCTAAAAATTAGAGAAATCAAAATTCATAAATTCATTATTGTTGTAAAATACATTTTCTTGGAAAAAAGCTTTCACAATCCTTTGAAATTTATTGAAATTTAATGTTCTCACAGAGTCTGGAAGTTTATTAAAAAATTTAATTTGTTGGTAATTATGGCTATTGATGGATTTGTTAAGTCTAAACTGTGGTAAAAGTAAGTCGTGTTTATTCCGGGTATCATGTTGGTGTATTGTAGCTCTAACTTGAAAAAGGGTTTCATGTTCTTTAACATATAATAAATTTGTATAAATAAACAAAGACGGTAAGGTCATAATTTTTAATTCTTTGAAACGTTCCCTACAACTTTGAAGGTAGCTGAGATTATTAATTATTCGTATAGCTTTCTTTTGCCAAATGAAAGCTATAGATGATGATGGAGCTCCCCCCCACAGACGGACACCGTAGGAGAGCAAAGAATGAAAAAATGCATAATAAGATGTAAGAAGCACGGAACGGGTTACATAAGTTTTTAATTTCCTAGGCAAATATAAAATTCTTGATAATCTTTTTGACAAATTTTGAATATGAGTTCCCCATGTCAATTTGCTGTCCAAATAAACGCCAAGGATTTTTACATTTTTTGTGTCTAAGAATTGAGTTTTTAAATTGTTTAAAGAAAAAATAATAAAGATACATAGAAGATACATCTGATGCTACATCTGACGCTACAACTGACGTAGAAAATATTTTGGAAGAACCAGTAGAAATAGCAACAGAAACAACGTCAACACATGTAACAATTGACTACGATCCAGAACAATTTATAAATGCTCTTGTTCGTCGTCGTTTGTTTCCAGCATCGGACACGGAGGAAGATGAAAGCGATTTGGAAGTAGAATATTTGGACAACAGCAATGATGATCATACTTATAACACATAATACTTATTTTTTAAAACTTACATCATTTAACCTTGGCACTTAGATTTTTTTAAACTTACATTATTTGACCTTGACACTTAGACTTTTTTAAAACTTGCATTATTTGACCTTGACAATTAGATTTTTTTTAAACTTGCATTATTTGACCTTGACACTTAGATTTTTTTAAAACTTACATTGGATGATCTTAATACTTAGGGGTTTTGAAATATAATATATTTAACTGATATTTACACTTTTTGTGTTTAATACACAAAAAAGTGGTGGGGGTATTGTTATAAATAAGGGTAGTTTTAGAGCGGTTTTTCATTATTACGGCAACTTTTGTGGAGAGCACACCTACGTCATGTATTACTGCATCAGCTGCGAAGAATCTTTTGAACATGAAAACTTACTACAAATACACAAAGAACTTTACCATAACAACGAAACAAACCAAGAAACAAATAACAATGCAGAAGAAGATTTGGAAGAATTAGATCAAATGCTGGCTACCCATCAACAACAACTAAATTCAAGAGCAAGTGTTATTCAATACGCACCCGGACCATCTTTGGATGTGGAATTATACGCCCGAGCTTTACCAGGTAGTGTAGTAACTCATTTAAAAATTGACAATGCTCAATTGCAACTTGCACAGTTTATTTCAAAAGCAAAAACATCAGTAACAGAAACATTGAACAATGAACTAAGAAGATTAAATTTTATAAAGTTTGGAATATTATTAGATACTGTATTTACAAATGTTCAAAATGAAACATCACCAAGAGGATTTTTAACTAAAAACAAAACCATCATGTTTCCATCGGATATAAGCTCAATCGTGGATGAATGTTTTGAAGAACTTTTAACAAAATTGCAAGAACATGAAGGAAGAGGTTCAGGATGGAGTTTGTTAAGTATAACAGGGCTACATCTTAGAGTTCATATTGAATTGCCAAAGAAAATTCGAGACACCAAATCCTGTATTAATGTTCAAAATAAATATGCTGAATGTTTCAAGTATGCAATGCTTGCAAAATATGTAAGAAACCATGCGGAACGACCGAGTAGAGCATACAATGAGGTTTACCATAAGTATAATTTTCAAGGCATGACTTATCCTGTTTCAATTCAAGACATATCAAAATTTGAAAATAAAAATCCTTTTGCATCTGTAAACATATTTGGTTTAGATTCATCCAACAATGTCTACCCCTTACGTATAACACCCACCAAACGCAGAGATCATACTGATTTATTATTAATAACCAAAGGTGATATTTCACATTATGTATCTATAAAAGATTTTGAAGCTCTAGTTTCCAAACAGTTATTAAAACGAGAACAACCAAAAACAACTTGTAAAAGATGTTTTTGTTTTGTAAACAAACCTTTGAGAAGAGGAGGTTCAGAATGGCTGACGGAACACCAAAGACTATGCAGTGGAAACTATGAAGTAAGAATTAAATTACCACACCCTAGAAGATCGCAAGTAAAATTTGACAAAATTATCCAACAATACAGAATACCCGTTGTAGTGTATGCAGATTTTGAATCTTCATTGCTTCCACTTGAACAAGAAGAAGGAGAGGAAAATACCAGCAGAACAAAGTATCAACTTCACAAACCAAACAGTTATTGTTTAATAGTAAAATCCACTTTATCTGAACAACATCTTCAAGAATGTGGTTTGACATCTACACCGAAGATCTATCGTGGAGAAGAAGCAGCTCGATACTTTTTTGATGATTTATATGACATCGCTGGGAAAGTGGAAGCAATGTATAGCAATGTGGTTCCTATGTCACCTATGACACCGGAAGAACTTTATCTTTATGATTCGGCAACAACATGCTATTTGTGTAATAATGAATTTACAGAAACTAAAATTAAAGTTCGCGACCATGACCATCTGACAGGAGCCTACAGAGGTGCAGCTTGCAACGGATGTAACATCAACTACAAACTACCATCTTTCATTCCAGTGGTTTTTCACAATCTTAGCGGATACGATGGACATTTTATTATTCCCGAATTAGCAAGAGACAACGGTGAAATAGACGTTTTGGCACAAACTATGGAAAAATTTATAAGCTTTTCAAAAAAGGTGGGCAAAATTAAACTTAGATTTGTTGATTCTTTTAGATTTATGCCTTCTAGTCTTATGAAAAACCGAAAACAACCGAAACCTAATAAATATACTAAAAAGGATTTAAACATTTTTAAACAAATATTGGAGGATACAAATGCGCATAAGAAAAATTATTCTAAAAACTTCAATGTTCATAGAAATAAATCAGAAAAATATAAAACTATTATTGCTAAACTTTTCCAACCAAAAAGAAGGGAACCCATAAAAAGAAAATCATTATCTTCTGCTGAAATAAATATTTTACATTAAAGGAGAAAAACAAATCAATCAAGTTTATCAGGAAAAGGATTATTGAAAAACTTGTATGATACTAATATAATATACTACAATGATATAAACAAATTGGTTGATAGAATGAAGTTGATATATAAAGCTAAACAAGCCGAACATAGCGGTTTAGAAAACGAATGGGTAGCTTTGGTCGGCGAATTGCGAAATCGAGGAGTAGTTGCATAAAAATATGAGTATATAGAATACAAGTATACCCGATTAAACATTCAGTATAACCATGAGTGTGGATAAGTTTGAACGGTATTCCGAAACTGGAAGCAAATCAGGATCTTATGGAAAAAGAGGTGTTTTACCACTAACATCCGATGGAGATTATGACATAAGTAAAAAACGTTTAAAGTTTGTAAATGATCCAAAAGATGATAATGATGCAGTAAATTTCAAAACTTTAAAAAGTGAAACATTACCTAGCTTAAAGCTTCAAAATGAAGTGTATAACGCTAATTCTTATAGAATTGTAAATCTTCAGAAACCAATAGATAAAAATGATTCGGTAAATAAAGAATACTTAATGTGGTACATAAACCAAACCTTAAGATTTGATCCTAAAAGTAATAATAAAGTATATGATGCAAAAGATCTTAAAATAGCCAATATAGCAGATCCTGTTAATGATCAAGATTCAGTTACAAAAAAGTATTTACATTCAGTCATCCCTGAAAAAAACAGATAAATTTTCCTTTTACAACTTTGTAATACATGATATTGGAGACCCTAAAGATATGAAAGATGCTGTAAACCTTCAATATATTACAGATCATTGTATTACACATGATATTAATACAATTGATTGCAAAAATAAAGTGTTAACTAACGTTAAGGAAGGAACTGCAAAATCAGATGCAGCTACAATAAGTCAAATAATGAAATTAAAAAATGAGAAATGGGATGCTGATGCAAAAGAAATTACTAATGTTAAAAAAGGGTCAGATGAAATTGATGTTGCAACAATTGGACAAGTTCCTGTATTAAAAGAATATGAAAACGGTAGTCAAGACTTTGATTGCAAAGGGATACCACTATTCAATGTTGCAGAAGGAATAAGAGACAGTGATGTAGTTACAGTAGCACAAATGCATAAGAGGGAAAACATGTACTATAGTCTTTTTCTAAGAAAAGATTATAATAGGCAGTCTTTTTATTGTGAAGACTTGCGATTGACTAGCTTAAATGACCCTATTAATGTTACTGATGCTGTTAATCTAAATTACATTGTAAGACTCTTAAGTGTAGTGTTATATGATATTTATAACACAATTAACCACATAAAATCTGATCAAAAATTACACTGGGTTAAAAAGAATGTTATGGAAAAATATTTCTTAAATAAGGAAACTGATAGTTTAAGATCTTCTAATGATGATGATGAAGAAGATACAATCCTACCGCAAAACTGGAAAAAAATTATTTACCCATAAACAAACATACTTATACATGTTTATTATAAATAAACAATGTCAAAGGATAAGTGCATCATTCATTATAAAGCATTTATAAAATAAACAAGTATTGGCATTTCCTTTCACTATAAAAGACCATGTTGAAAGTTCAACGCATCAGTCATAATCGACACGTTATAAAGGGAGGAAGAGGAAGAGCATCAACAGCACTTTCTCTTATTACTAAGCCGGTTGGAGCTATAGTTAATAAAGCTATCGATTTATTACCTGTAGAACTATATTTACCAGGAGGTTATCAATATTGTGGTCCTGGAACAAAATTGAAAAAAGACTTGCTAGAGGAGATCTTGGAATAAATAAACTTGATCAAGCCTGCAAACAACACGATATAGCATATTCAAAGTTTGCAGATACTAAAAATAGATCAATAGCGGATAGAGCACTTGCTGAAAAAGCTTGGCAAAGAGTAACATCCAGTGACGCTAGTATCGGTGAAAAAGCTGCAGCTTTAGCGGTATCAGCAGCAATGAAGGGTAAAACGATGTTTGGAGGTGGAAAGAAGAAAGGAGGTGGAAAAAGGAGGAGAAAACCTGCAAAGAAACGTGGAGGAAATATAAGAAGAAAACGACGATCCACCGCAGGTAAAAATAAAAAGAAACAAACAATATGGTCAATGATAAAAAAAGGAGGAGGACTATACCTAAGGCCGTATCGTGTGTAATAAACAGAAAAAACAATTACTAATTCCGACTAAAGAATTAACAGATAAAGAATTAATTACTTATGTTTCTTGTTTAAAAATTCCATTTTTTAGAGGAGTGTTTATGAAAGATGCATTACCTGTTAAAATTTGGAAAAATGAAACCGGAATAGTAAATTTAGATAATAGTAAAGGATCAGGCACTAATTGGGTATGTTATAAGAAACAAGGATCAACTATTTACTACTTTGATAGTTTTGGTAATCTCCCACCACCAAAAGAACTACAATATTACTTTAAAATCACTAAAAATGTACTATACAATTATAAAAGAGAGCAACCTGATGATACGTAATCTGTGGACATTTATGTTTAGATTTTTTAACAAAAAGCGTTAGTCAACTTTAAGATGTCTTCCTATACAGTACCATTAACTGGAACTTCATCTACTTTGCGAAGTGTTATTTTCCCTGCGTTACGTTTGGAAAAAGATAAATTATGGGAAGCCGCATTATTAGATATAACAACTTATAATTCTATTCCCAACGTTACTGAAAATGTTAATGACAAAATACATTATTACAAAACAAAAGATAAAAATACGAACAAATATTCAGATATACAAGTCTTTAGTTTACCCACTGGAGCATATGAAATTGATGATATAAATGAAGCGATACAAAATCATATGGGAAAAGATAATATAACAATAAAAGGAAATAACAATACTATGAAAGCTGAAATTAAATGTAAATATTATATAGATTTTAGCAAAGAACATTCAATTGGTAGTTTATTAGGATTTCCTAAAACAACAAAAATTTTAGAACCTAATATTAACCATTCAAGTGCTAGAACTGTAACAATAATGAAAGTTAACAGTAAAGATGTTACATGTAATATTATACATGGTTCTTATAGAGATGGTGAAAATACTTATATATTGCACACATTCTATCCAACAGTCGCTCCGGGTTTTTTAAATTGTGGAAAAACCACAAAACGTAGTGTACCTACCGTTAAACACCAGTTTTATTTCAGACATTGTGGTGAACATACTAGATCAAGACGGAAATCATATTGATTTTAGAGACGAACCTATAACTATACGAATACATATAAAATCAACCTTATAACAATGGGGTTATCATTTAAAAAGAAAGAGCTGACTGGTAAACAAGTCAGTAGCACTTCAGCTATAGAAGGATTAATAAGTGATAACATTCGTTTTCTAGAAGAAATTGGACTAAAACTTATTAATAATGGAAATATTGGATATAGCGCGGGGTCCGACATTCGACGAAACCTTATGGGAAAAGGAATATCATACGCACAACCCTTACGCTTCATCAAAATTAAATAATACTGATGAAATTAGAATTCCCATACAACAACAAGATATTTATACACTTCCATGTGAAAGTTATTTGTATATCGAAGGAAGAGTAACAAAAAGAGATGGAAGCACTGCAAGTACTGTTCCGTTCATAAATAACCCCATGGCATATTTGTTTGATGAAATAAGATATGAAATTTCCGGAGTTACAGTAGATTCAACAAAAAAGGTGGGAATTACAAGTACATTAAAAGGATTAGCATCTTTAACACCGAGTGAAAAAAAATATGCTGGCCGCCGCAGGATGGATAGCACCCGATTCCAGTACAATCACTCCAAACAGTTCAGGCAATTTTGACTTTTACATTCCTTTAAGATTACTTTTAGGCTTTGCCGAAGATTACCGAAAAATCATAATAAAGGTAAAACAAGAATTAGTTTTGTTAAGATAATCAAACGACGAAGATATTATTATGGCGCCTGATCAAACAACGGAAGCTACTTTAGAATGGAAAATGCAATTAGACAAGATTGTTTGGAGGGTACCGCATGTACGGTTAAACGATCAAAATAGAATTTCATTATTAAGAACTTTAAAATCAGATCGTGATATCGTAATAACATTTAGAAGTTGGGAGTTTCATGAATATCCGGTTTTACCGGAAACACAACGTTATACATGGACTGTAAAAACTTCTACTCATTTGGAAAAGGCAAGATATGTAATATTTGGATTACAAACAAAAAGAAGAAATGAAATAACTAAACATGCTGGTGAATTTGATCATTACAAACTTACAAATTTTAAGGTGTTTCTAAACTCGCAATTCTTTCCATACGACAACTTCAACATAAACTTTACAAAAGAGAGGTTTAGCGTTTTGTACGGTATGTACGCAAGATTCCAAAATTCATATTATGGAAAAACAAACACACCTTTATTAACGCCAAACCAATTAAATCTACCTATCCGATTGTTGTAGTTGATTGTTCCAAACAAAATGAATCTGTAAAATTTTCCAGTGTAGATATAAAAATAGAAATGGAATTTGAACAAAATGTACCCAAAGATACATCTGCTTATTGTTTAATTTTACATGATAAAATTGTTACATATACACCTTTAACCGGTATAGTAAAAGCAGTTTTGTAAAATGAAAAGAAAAAAATTCCCCCACCACTCGGTTATAAAAGCAGGAGCGGGAACGCAAATTGTTTAGTTGACTGTCTACAGTTGTATGGGTAACATCGTCTACAGCATTATAAACAAAATGAGTTCTTTATCAGTTGTACAAGGCGTTTCCGACACAGCACCTTTATTGGAAAATGATGATGATAAACATTTTGAAGAAAAAATTGTAAAGGAAATTGATGACTTTTTAAAGTTTGGAAAACAAAATAAAAAGTTGGAAAATAATAAAACAAACGTAAGAAAGAAAAGAAAACTTGAAGAAAATATTCCTCCAAACATTTTAACTGAAGTTTTCCTTCGCATCTTTTATCCTATTTCATCTTGCATGAGTAAACGTGTGTCGATAGGATTGGTAAAATCATTAGACTACTCTCCCGCAGTAATACTAAGCCATGGTACAAAGATGGTTTTATTTTCAGAAAATGTTTGGGATTCCTTTTTAAAACATCTACATCTTATTGAATGTTACTTAGCCAACAGTTTCTTTGGAAGAAAAACTAACATTCGACTTTTGGATTGTGACAATGAAATTGACATTATTAAACATCGTGGTCAACAACAAGTAAGAATTAGAGACTCGACATAATTTGAAAATAAAATTCTACTAACACGTGAAGAATTTTACATTTTAAACTATGCAACATCACCTATTACCAGGTATATGAAACAATTAGTATTTTCAAGCTCTGTTATTAAGGAATATCTGGTAGATGCATGCGAAAAACAACCAGACAGCACTTTACAATACGGACCGATAGATACATCCATCTTTAATAGAATACCTCACGAAGTGGAAATGTGGAGGCAGTTAAGAAACTTTGAACCTTTTACTGAAGTTGCAACGGAAGCTACAGAAGAAGAAACCAACAACCACAATATTACAGAAGAAGAAACTTTGCTAGTTTAAAACTATAATGTAATTTAACAAAAGAATAAACCGTGGGGTAGGCCTACTGGGGACGGTGCCCACACCGTATGTTGGTGTATGTTGGTTAAACATACACCAACGCGCCTACAACTGTACGGCCTGGTTTATATATCTAACCCACCGTGGTGTGAAAAACAGTTGATCAACAGACACCGTGATGAGCAGACAGGATGATGAAATGGCAGCAAAACCTTGTGTAATTGAATTTCAAGCATTTCGCGGAAACGATGATAGATTTATCATAAAAGAATTGGTAATTTTAGATTTGCTTGCACAAGTAGCGTACCCGTTTTTATTTGAAGCACCGTGTTCTGTCCATGAACTAAAGTCAAAAGCTAAAATAACAAACAGATGGCTAACAAATAATTTTCATCATATCCATTGGTTTGAAGGTTTTCTACCGTACAACAATTTACACAAAATTATGTTTCATTTTTGCAAACAATTTACACACATATATACTAGAGGATTGGAAAAAAATAATTGGATACGACAGTACACGAACAAAGAAGTTTTAAACATAAAACTGGACAAAACATTTCACTTTGATGCTAGAAATATTTGTGTTTCTACAATAGATCCGATACACAACCAATCTCAATGCGCATTACAAAACGCATATCACTTGGCTGCTTACTTACAACAACAAACGAAAGAATGTAGTGGGGGTTCCGAAGGTTATATAAACGAAGAGACAACACACCCCGAGTATCAGTCTAACTCCATACTCCGAACAGACAACATCTCCTGTGAAGGATGGCATCACAACAGTTTCTCCAATCTTTAGTTGAACAATTCAACTTGCATTCAAAATCAAATACTCTAATTATCAAGAAATGTTCAGAACTAAAAGAACAGAAACATTATATTGTTCATGAAATGAAGAAAGTTGATACAACGCATGGAGACGCAGTCGTCGCATCTTTATCCGATGCACCATTTACACCAGGTGATGAACCAAAGTTTCAAGTATATCTTCCAAAACGGTTCGTCCAGTTGCTGCAAAATGAAGATCTGCGGGAAGTTCAGCCAGGATCATTATATTTGGTGTCACACGTAATGAGCGGAAACAACTCTACGGAACTTACTCTGCACATCACACAAAAATAACATTGTAAATATTGTAAAAAAATGTTTTAAATAAAAAGATAAAAAACAACATATCAGTATATGTTTTTGTATACTGATATGTTGTATTTTTTTTAAACTCAAACGGATGACCTTGAACTTTTAATTGATGGTATTATTCGATTATTTTATTCGATTGTTTTATTCGAATACTTTACATAAATACGAAACTTTAACGTTGAGAGGCTCAGTTCTGTTTAAGACAAGCTACAACCAACATGTCATCCAAGAGAAATAATCTAACATTTATAACTTATTGTTGCAAAGAAAAATGTTTTAGAAAAGCTGAAGATCAAGTTGACGGAAAAGCTTGTACAAAATGTAATTATTTCTGCTACTGTAAATGTAGTTGCAAAAAATATCAAAATAACCGGTTGGATAAACTAGAAGAATTGCAACATCGGCTCGGTCTATTATGGCAACGATTAAATTCAAAGTGATTAAACAAACACCTGTCATTACCCCCACCACTACCCCCACTACCATCGGAGGTACCCACAGCACCGGCTTTGCAATAGTCATTCCTGCTACACCTGTCGTCGAGTAAACAACTCTAGTCATGTCTCTCAACATTCGCGGGATTCACTACAACACTATCAATCTTACAACCTACAAGGATTTGGAAATTTTTAGTGAAGAACTAAAACAACTTATAACCACTGGGTTTGGTTTATCTTTAGAACTTTATGCAACAAACAATCAAAACGAAAAAAATGTGTTTTTGCCAACTTACAACAATAAAAAGAATGAAAATAAGCAAGAAATTTCACCACCGACAACAACTTACTTTTCAGATTTGGGAGCAAACTTTTCAACCTTAATGTAAAATAAAAAAAAAATAAAAAAAATATCTTGCATTTTCGGATTTTCCGAAAATGCAAGATCTTTTTTAAAAACATCCACAGCTGACCTTGACCCATTTCCGGTCATTTAAACTTTAAATGCCCACCCCTACACGTCACAGCTACGTCACAGCCTCTGACGTCACCAGACCGGATGTAGCTGTCAATTTTGATTAATGCGTTTTGGCCCAGAAACGGCACTTTGCCACTACTCGCGAGATTGCCAAGACGCGACGGTACCAAGTGCAATACGAACAATATTGCGATGTCGTATATCGACATATCGCGAGTAAATCGTATCGAACAGCTGTTGGCATCTGCGCATGCGCACTCCGTCACTAGTCGTGCCTCTTCTCGGAAGGCTCAGCCGCGAGAAGCTTGTCAGTTTGTCTGGGTTTGTCCAACTAGCTTAGAGGTTTTTAAAGAGAAATTATAAAATTGAGGTATTTTAAAAACAATTCCGTCGCAGCTTTATGTTTTTATTGGAATGGTTTCTCATAATCGATTAATATAATAAACGATTGTATCACTGCGAGGCAGAGCGCCACAATGACTGTTGGAGTACAGTCTGGACTTAGTGGACCCATTTTATTCGCGCGCCTCTGCATGTCTCAGTTTTTCTCTTATAAACAACGCCTGCTTCCTGATGTAGAATTCATTGTAAAACAATGCCGATTTACCAACATTGAACAATAAGGAACCTTTCAGTTCCTCCGAACTGCATGAGCAATGTGTGTTGGAAGCATGTGCTCCGTTGTTGTTGGCCAGTTGGTGTACCTCGTCTGAATCGCGCTCGCCCGAGCAATGTTGATAATAATTAATTTAAATTATCAACTGATTACGCATTTATCTAGTAGTATTGAAGTAATTTATTAACTGAATATTGATTGTGGAAACTATCTAATGTCATTAAAGGAAAAATGAAATGAAAATCTCAATTAACAAAAGAGGTAACAGTTCTTTAGAAATAAATTAATAACGACGTAAATATTAATCCAAGACTCTCAAATTTTGATATATTGTTCCCAAAGAAGTCGAATAAAGGTTCTCTATAGGAATTTTTTCCCTGATGCTTCTAAGCATAGTTATCATAAATCAAACACAAAGAATTGACTTTTAATTCGTAAATCGTATTTTTAGTAATATAACTCACAGTATAAAATACACGATAAACGTTAAAAATTATTTGAAAACAGTGCTGATAAGGTAATAAACTGGTCATTGGAATAAAGTGGACTGCAAATTTTTAACAGCGTTTTTAGCGAATTCTTCCCCTATAGGGAAGAAGCTATTACCGTATGTCTCATGGTAAGACCTAAGCCCGGGACCACTATAACTTTTCGTTTTGGTGCCCCCAGAAGTCAAAAACACTATTCGTTCAAATTTCTAGATATATCTATATCTTTGTAAAAATTGAGGTACCGGAACTGTAATTCGCCAATTTGTACATAACCCCCCCCCTTCATCATTCTTCCCCTCAACGAAGTATTATTTGTCTACGTGAATAATTAGGTTGATTTAAAAAGTAACATTTTATCCAACTTAAATTTTTTAACAAGTAAATTAAAAACCAACAAAGCATTATTTTACTAAAAAATAAATTTACTAAAGAATTTACTAATAAATTGTCTTGATTTTTATGACTCCTTGTGCGAGTATTCATGTCTCTTTAGCGTTTTAAACATTTGGCTTAGCTCAAGATATAATAAAAGAGCTCTAATTATTGGCCGAAACTCTGCGCGTAATTTCCGTACATTTTAAGAGATCGTTATTTTCGGTAAGATTAATCCGGTCGAGTACACGCGATCGTCTCTTCCGACAAATACTCCGGCCGGTTACACATGATTCTTTCTAATAGCGAGTTCTTCGGCCGAACATACGCGATCGTCTTTAGTGGCAAATTCTGCGGCCAATTGCACGCGATTGTCTTGTGCGGCAAATTCTCTGGCCGATCATAAGCGATCGTCTTTTGCGGCAAATTCTCCGACCGATTACACGCGATTGTCTTGTGCGGCAAAGTGTCCGGCCGATTACACTCGATCCTCTGACGTGGTAAATTCTCCGTCGGATTATACGCGATTGTATTTTGCGGCAAATTATCCGTCCGATTACACGCGATCGTCTTTTGCAAAAAAATACTCCGGCCGATTACACACGATCGACTCTTGTGGCAGAAAGAGGTCCCGGAACGCCGTTCCGCCGCAAATCAAGCACTGTATATATATGTGTCCAGTTGTGTCATGGTAAATTCTCCAGTGCCGGAACGGTGTGTCCGAGGATTTCGGGCAAATACCCCCCCCCCAATGGATAATAACATTTTGTATAGGGATTCCCACTTTTTTAAGGGGATTGAAGCTAATTTTTTAAAGGGGATTGAAGCTAACTTTTAACAATAACCACACATTTATAATGTTCTAAGTTAAAATTTTGCGACTTTTGTCAGTAGATTTTTTTTGTGGTTATGAATTAAAAACGTTTTAAATATAGCCTAACGTTAACAACAATAAAGGTTTAATGAATTTTGATAAGGTACTCCCTCTAACAGTGTCTTTCAATACCAGTCAATAAACAGCATAATAAGCATTTTTAATGACTATGTCTATAGACTGTGTTATTGGACACAGATTGAGATGGAATGCAAAATTCATACCACCATTTAAATATTAAATTATTGTGAAAGGATATAATTATTGTAATATAATAGATTTGTTATTTATTTTTTAATACGCATTCGTGTGTTTTTGGTGGGATTTAGGTTTGAATTTATACGTAAAGATTTTACTTAGCATTTTATTTTAGATCTCGTCACTTAAGGGCAGTGAGTATTGATTGATCAAGTACACTTTTACCGGTTTAATGCAAGTCTGACTTGACCTAACTTTCGGCGAAAAATTTGCCACTCGGGACCTTATGAAAGCAACGTTAAACGAGTCCTGCCGAACGCACCGTGATCTTTCTTGCAATTGCCTGAGTTCGCACTGACACGCCGAGAGCGTATTTGAGAAATACTTCAGACGAATTCAGCATATATTTACTACATATGGTTCAAGTTCACCATATGTATGAATGCTGATAGTTCAGTCAGGGTGAATGGGTGAATCCGACTTGCCCAAACATTTAGCGAGCATTTTGCCGCATTAGGCAGAGCGACGTAGAACGAGTAGTGGTCGTGGTCCTGGTGAATGCCTCAATACGCTTGCAATTACAAATGTATTCTATTTTGAAGACGTTACCCAGGGAAAGTACCCCGACTTAAGTTATGTTTATAAAAGAAAAGAAAGCAAGGATTTTGATATTTTCAAAGATATATTTAAATTGAATTTTTAAAATGTTTCCTGTCAATTTGTTAATGTCGGTAACCTCTGAAATATGCGTTCGTCAGGCGTTTACATACATTAATCTAAAAACCAGTGCCGGAACGGCGTTCCGGCACCATGACACCACTGTATGTGTCTGTAAGCACGATAGCGCTCGCAAAAATGGTCCGATTGGAATGAAATTTGGCACAGACGTGTAAAGTAGTTATTATTCGGACGAGTTCGAAAACCAGCCCGGTCGGACCATCGGAAGGGGGGGTAGGGGGGGGGGGTAAACCCCAAAAAATGGGGTTTTTGAGTTTTTTACATAGAAAAATTGAAATAATCCGATTTTTGTTAGCACCATTGAATTCAGCTCAAAAAACAAACAATTTAGTATCCTGAATCACTGCTCTATGTCCATTGGTTACTGAGATATTGAAAGTGGTAAATACAGTACGTTGTCCCAATGTTAACCTTATGGGAAATAAGTAAAATTCTATATCTCGGTTATTTCTCAACATATCTTGATAAAACTTGGTAAATAGCTTCTTCTAGTTCAGATCTACTAAATAATGAATTACAACCACTCCGTTTTAGTATACCTGTAGCAGCAAACCTGCATACTCATTCCCCATGTTATTCTTATGGAGCTTACCAAAACATGTCAAAACTCGCTATGTTGGATTGAAATATGTTGTTTTGCACTTGAAATTCGCTGAGTATGCAGGACTGCTACAACGGGGGTATTTACGATTCTACAGCTTTATGAATAAGAATGTTTTTACTGCCGCGCGCTCGCTCCGCCGCCGCGCCGCTCACCTTCTTTCGATAATCAGGGTATAATGCTGGACATTCGGTACCTATAAAAAATGGTATAACATCTAGAAAGTTAAAATATGTTATTTGTCACGTTCTTTGAAACACAATTCTACACTTTCAATCACCACCAACCTACGTAAATAAAGTGATTCACAACATTAACAAACCATGTTATGACAGTAAAACATGTCCTTTAAAACAAAGCTTTAATATCAGCTGATCTGTGCTGTTATACTCAGTTGATCAGTAAAAACAATACTAATGAATAGATAATATTTTATACTAGCTGTTGTTAACCCGCTTCGCTGGGTTGAAAAATCTTATGAAGGCCTAAATCAAGGCCACACTACACTACAGGCCGGAGTCCTTTTGTGGTAACGTCACATTATCAGACGGAATCGCAGACGATTTTATAATGTACTCTTATGGTGATTCACTGTCGCACTCTTGAAACTATCGCGCCCTATGTAATTCGCTTAAGTTTTCGTTTAGAAACCATTATTTTTTCGAATCTGCATTAATCAATGAATAACTAAATACGGTCGAAAATAATTTTAAAGAAAACAAGACTTTATTTCATAAACTTAAAAACCGGTAAACATTACAAGCAAGTAATTTGTTTACTTTCCATCAGATGATTTATTGGAAAATTGACAGTTTTGTTTCTAATTGTCTTCATTTTGATGTTCTAATGTCATAATTTTTTGGTAATTGTTTACGATTTTCATATGATTTTAGTTGTTATTTCCAACACAGCGCTAGGAGTTCGGCCGGTGTTGTGACGTGGCATCAGAGAGGAGGGGGGGAGACTCCGGCCTGTAGTGTAGTGTGGCCTTGCCTAAATAGTAGCCCAAAAGATTTAATTTGGAAGCAAGAATTATAACGTCTAATGTAATCTAAAATTCAATATATTATGATGTTTCTCCATACATATTATATTTGATAAAGCCGGGGGTGGCATATTTGGTGGTAGCAGTCTTATTTTTCCTTTCAAACAGCACATAGGATGCGTTTTATTTTTGAATTAATCTTTGTGCTATGCAATAACTACAGATTTTGTCCATCTTGCAAATTTGGGTGTTCAATACAATCTAAATTTTATTGGAATAATGTGTACGTTACAGCCAAAATCATAGTTCCTTGTCCTTTTGTAAACAGCTTTTAAACTGTTTAATTTAATTCAGCTTCTTCTGTTTAATCCCTTTTTCAAAGGTTCTCCGTTATATCTCTGTTCTGATTGTATTTCTTTCATCACCTTGTGCGGCTGTCTCCCTTTCTGTTCCAAATCTGCTACGACAGTGTTTCTTGATGTCGCTGTGAATTTTCCCGTGATACTCTTAGATGTGTTTCTTTCTCTTCGTTGTTTCATTTTTTCTTGCAATCGCTCATTTACGTTATAAGATACGGAATTGCAAACATTTTCTCCTACGTTTTGACATTTTTTCGTCTTATTTATACTATCTTTGAATTTATAAAAACAAAAAAATATGTAGCTCTACATTTGAGTGCACTTCATGTTTTTTTAATAACATAACCTGACAGTAAAATTTACTAAATAATCGAAAACGTAAATAAAAACACATTTGCTAAATAAGACTGTATTCACTTGTTGTACAAAAACAATTGTAGGTGCTGCATTCTGTTGGCAACCACTTTAACCACAGTTACCTTTTAAAATTAAACCATGTGTTTTGATATAAACAAATAAAACCTCAAGTACTCATAAAATCCTTGACATACTTCCCTTTCGGACGACCCTGTGCCTACTTCCAATAAAACATCGAAACTTAACCACCATAGTGCAGATCATGAGATTCCAAGCTTTAATTTGATACCAAGATCATGGGTATACCACGTGTAGTTTTGGCTGTAGCACTAAATATACCAACACACAACTCTTCTTTTATATATATATATATATATATATATATATATATATATTGATTCCATTTCTAAAATATAAAATTAAGGAATATTTTACTTTTCAGGCAAATGGGTATTTATAGAGTCAATTAACTTTCATTTAACACAACCTGCATGTAAATTGGTCCGATAGAACTCCAGATCTCACTCAAAAGAGGCCTAAAATTTTACCCCGTGTTATTGTCTTAAGTGATTTTAATTTCCGTTTTTGGAAAATGTAGTGGAGTAACAGCTGAAATCGAAGCAAAATGGGCAAATATAGATACAATTACTTTTTAATTGGCACCAGCCGTGTGTAAATCGGTCCAATAGAATGGTCAGGCTCGCTGTCATAAAGTTAATTTTTTCCCTATGTTAAATCTCCATAAGAAAAGTTCCTTTGATCACAATTGAAGGGTACAGGGGAAAAACCAACAGAGTCCAAAACTATGAAATATCAAGATAACCATGGCAACTGATAGCTCAGAATTTGTATTTTAAAATGACAAAATGCCCATTGGAACAACAAACTCAGTCACGAATTATAGCACTAAACGTAAAAGTACCACAACGGAAAAAACAACTCAGTCCAATGGAACAATGGAACAAACAACTGAGTCCATTGCCAGCTGCTGCTCGGTGGTATTGTTAGTTGTTGTTGTTTTGCTGTTTGCTTTTGTGTGAGTGCTAGGTTATGTTCAAGCTTTTGAATTTATTTTATAATAGTGCTTTTGAAGGTAAAAAAATAAAGGGGAATCAAACCTAGTGAACAAAAAATTTAATTAGGGGGCCATGACCCCCCTAGTACGCAAAAAAAGGGGGGTCGGAGGGGGTTGCCGATAGTCGCAATGAATTTCTCGCCCCAAAAATAGGGGGTGCCCTGAAAATCAGCCGTAGTGTTCAACTAAAACATACCCACTCCCCAGATCCCCTATACATAGGATCAAGGGGGGTTTTGCCCCCTATTTTGAGTTTTGGGTGTGTTGGACGGTACAAAACAGGTATATCTGTAATCAGAAAAATAAGAGGAATCGAATCTATTTAAAAAAGAAAATTGTTTTTAGTTAGAGGGGCATAACCCCTTAGTACATAAATTAGTATGGCCTACATAAAAAGGGGGGTTGTAGGGGGTCGCCAATGGTCGCAATGAATTTCTCGCCCCAAAAAAAGTGAAAAATAAAAAAAATGGTGGGAAAATTCCCTTCGGAACATTCCCACCCCCCAGAACCATAAGCCATGTAGAATTGTTTTTTATTTTTTTTTCAAAATACAATGAAAAAAACAGCTAGGTCCGTACCATGTTATATATTTTTAAATATATAAAATACTATATAACTCTTTTTTATTTCTTTTTTCATACTAACGTAGTCACAAATAACCAAGAAACCAGAAATGGCAAACCTAAATGGAAAATTAATTCTTACTTAACAATGAGAGTGTTTTAAACTTTGTTTTGTTTCCCCTGAAAAATATCATTTATGTGACTCTGTTGGTTTTTCCCATGTACCCTTCAATTAACTTAGATGTTTTCAAATGTAGCATTCATCGTAGGTCTCAAAATTACATTTAATATGAGTGTGAACCATTAAAACCGACCTTTTACAATTAATTTGCCCCATTGTAATAAACATTTATATCATCAACGTTATTGAAATCGGCTGTTTCACATAATTAAGCAGTCAGTTATAATACTAAACAACTTAGAAACCAAATCTTTTTTTTAATCTATAAAACTCTATAATTTAAATAATATAAAACTGTTTTTTCTTTCCATTTTTTCTTTCCATACATGATAATGTATACATTTTTATGTACTGGCAATGATAAACCAAATGTTCTTTGAGCGTTTGCTCTTTTACTGTCGTTAGACAACATACCTCGTGTCTTCTGTCTTCACAATCAGCTGAATGAATGACTGTAAAAATATATCATTGCAAAGGTTTGGGAAACTGGATTATTTTAAATAATTAAAAAAAGCAAGATAGCGTAAAAGTAAATAAAACCTGCAAATATAGAAAAGTTGAGTTTTTATTTGGTACAAACTGCATGAAAATGGGTCCAGTGGAAGTCTCAGACGTACTGTCCAAAGGATTGGAAAAGTTGATTTTTTCTCTCATGTTAAATCTCCATAAGAAAAGTTTATTTTTCATTTTCTACCCATTTAAATTAAATATTTTCAAAATTCAAATAAAACCTGCACATATAGGGCCGATATCCTTCGTTTTGGTACAATCCGCATGTAAATCGGTCCAGTAGAACGGCCAGGGTCGCTGTCATTAGTTTTACAAAAGTTTTTTAATATATTATATAAGATGTTATAGTGTGGTGATAAGACAACTTTTGGCATCATTTTGCAGCACAAAAATTGGCAGTTTAATGGGTTTTAAAAAGACAAAATTTTGACAATTCATTACAAACATGAGTTTTAGTCTAGGGTGTTTTCACCTTTTGCCGGCCGCAAGAAATCCGGCTGATTAGAACTATATTTTTCTAAAGCTAAAGTAAACATATAGCCTAAATTGTTTGGTGTCTTAAAAAAATTACTCCTTTGTGTGTTTTAATAGGGCAATGGATAAAAAAAATGAAAATATTTTTGATTTGTATTGGAGAAAAACTGACAGAAGTAAGAGAAACTTAATAACAGAGATGAAGAAATTTCAAATTTCAGAACTCCACAACTGGGGTGTAAAAAATGAACTACCTAGGAATTCCCCTACATTGAGGGTCCTCCTGGAGGTAAGTAATATCACAGATGAAGCATAAACAGATTGGCCTGCAATGTATATTTTGTTACCGTGTTTTGCCTTCTCAAGATATTTTGCATCTTCAATCTCAGAGTGTGTTGCAATGTTTGAGAACTAGGCCTAGCCTATATTACCAAGATTTGAGCACTGTGTTATCATATTTTGATTTTTGTTTGTTTATTATGATGTACCTTGAACTACATAATAAAAAAATCCGACCAAATAATTATTTTGATCGGATATCTTATTTGATCTAAATAGTTAATCCATTTTCAGGGCCGGATTTAAGACAGGACTTTTGGGCCCCTAGGCTCACTCAGTGGTGCGGGCCCTAAGGGCTAGAGTTACCAAACGTTCATTTTTAAACACTGTCCTCCAGTGGCATACCCAGCGTCAGTGTTTGGGGGGGGGGGCTCGCAACCCCGGAAGGGGGGATTTTTCACAAGCTAGAAGATTGGTCCTGGGTCATTGGAACAGCTATTTCGATTGGGGGGCAAATTTTTTTAACACTTTTCACCCTATAGCCTAATTATTTCAACCCCCAAATCTTAAAAAAAATCTGGATTCATTGATTTACAACCAATCTGAATTGTAATATACCTCTAAGGTTGGTTTGTTGGTTGTCCGAGGTTGGTTTTTGTTGTGAGGAATCTCTAAGGAAGGGTCTACGACTCAAAGGAAATTTATTGATGCAAAGTGTATTTTTAGGTTACGATTTTGAGAGAAATCAAGTGGATCACATTAAGTCTGTGATCTTAAAAGTGAATATATATAGAGTATTTTTATGGTACAAAAGATGCACAGATGTTTATTTATTGCAGCTGTATATTATGTTACAACTAACTTCAGTCACCGACTTTTGACAGATCAACAGGTCACAAAATGTCACGATGTGTAGATCCGTAGTTCAGATGCAGACGCTTCTAACTCCAGTTCAGCCGATCAGACGGCTGAATTCAACCCCATTGGCAAAACTAATACTGAAATAAAAATCATACCAACCGCGATACATTTATAATTTTAAAATTTGACCGTGTAATTTCTGACCTCGATTGATCCTATGGTTTTGAAATACAATGAAAGTTCTCCTAGTCGTGATATAGACTCGAGATATTGTTATGAGATTCGACCAGGAGAATTGTATTAAATCCGGTTTTCCGTCAAAAAAGCATTGTCGCGGTATCTCCAGTATAGATTCTAATCTCATACAAGCAACAATTCATATGGCGAGCGGCTAGCGACGCGAAAAAATGTCCAACCTGTCCAGGCGACAAATGCGACACTGAGTGACGTCACTAAATTCCACTCGCTGCTTGGGACAGACGAAGCCACTGCCACCAAAATTACCAGTCGACAAATAAATACTACCGGAAAACCGAACGGTGCCGTTCACCGCCCGCCGTTCGTATTGTACTTAAGGCCTTGGAGATATTTGACAGGCGCGCAGTGACCAAGTAATTTCCCAACCGTATGCCCAAGAAATTTTCCAGTCCCATCCAAAAAAATTCTTTACGATTTTTTTTTCAATTTTTTATATGTTGGGGGGGCTTGAGCCCCCTGAGCTCCCCCCTGGGTACGCGCCTGCTGTCCTCCGTCCTTCCTGACTTTTCGGTCATATTGCGGCCGACTAAAACAAGCCTCTCGTTCCTTTCGTGGCTGTCACATCTGTTGGCCTTATCAAGGGCAGAAAACCTGTCATTAATACAACAGCTGACAGACATATATCTCTGTTGTTTCGCAACCGACAAGTCTCTCGCTCTTTTGTCATATCTAATGATGGCATTGCGGCTTAGAAATCGGCCGCATCCCTTTTGCTCCACGGTTAAGGGTCATTTTCAAAGCATCCCTTTTGTTCCATGGGTCTGGAGGTAGATTTCAGAACCGCCTGAAACATCACTTTTGCTCCATGAGAGAGGGGCCTGCGCTTCCTCTCCCCCAAATTCTCTCTTTCGCTTACCTCCAGGTTCTTGCTTGAAAATGCCATTTTAACATAATATTACAGTGTTACTTTTTTTGCCTAAACGAAAATATTGATTATTGAAAGAATGTTTAACTACTTCAATTGTAACAGTGAGCACAAGTAAACGATATTGTGTAAAAGTAATAGCTCACATAATGAAATGTTTTAGTATTACTATTTATGACTTATCTGCATTCAATTTATTATATACTACAATTCACTAATAGAAACAGAGAAGCTTTTTGACATACGATCAAGATTTTAGGCCTGAGCATTGGGTAGAAAACCACGTTTGAGCCATCAGAGTATATTTTCGACGGGCATCACTTTTCAATAACCTTACTAGCAGCCTGCGTCACTTCGTGACTTTAAAATAACATAAAAAAATAAGCTTTGGTTTCACGTTGGTTATTTATGGTGTTCCGAAACGTAAAAAACCTTTCAATGAGGACGCGTGTGGATTGCCGTGTTTTATTTTCCTAGAGAGACTCACTGTGTTGCTGCGTAATAAAATTCCCGGTGGCTGAACTCATCAAAGTAAACTTTTAAAACTAACATATTACTTAAGATTTCAAACTTCTATATGGATAAGAAATTCCTCAAAGAATTTTCGTAATTAAATTATTTCACCTCCTTGTAAGTGTCAATTTATACGTTTTATACTTTGCTGTTTTGGAAGAACAATATGTTTCATTTCGTATAATTTGAGGGTTAGTTTACATGCACCTTCATTGCTTAGCGCATCCTCTTGCCTCTATTTTGAAGGTTTGTTGTCAAATGTAATGAATCTGTATGTTATATCTACACAACATCGACACATAAGTCTATTAATCAATTAGGTCTTAACAGCAATTGGTAAGAAGATATACAAACCACAGATTGACATAAACTAATCTCTGAATAACATTTATAAAATTGTCATTTGGCGTAAAAACAAATTTTTAGCGCTCATAACAGCCAAGAAATTACATTTCCAAATATATTTGGCTTTTTGTTACGTATCTTAAGTACATCTTTTGCAAATTAATTCCATGCAAATGTCACAACTTTTAACAAAGTCCCTAAATTAAATAAGTAAATTGGTGTTGGTGCATTTAAAAATCGATATAAAATAGGCATGCTAATCGTTAACCCCTCGCATTTCAAGTAAATTGATATAATATAGCTTTTACATCTATAATGTGTTCTAAACCTTGATTTATTTTGGATAAACTTTAAACTAATATTGATATTTTAATTCCCAACTTGAAATATGCATTAATATTTTGTTAGAAAGCTTCACCTCAAGAGCACCTTCTAAAATAGCGTACAAATTCCTTTTTTTAATTTTTTAGAAAAGAAATACTGGAAATTAAAATGGTAACAGACTGGCATTTCTTTAAATAAGATAGATACTCTTCCTTATGAAGTAAATTGATTATTTTCTGTTGTCTTATAAAAACGTCTGTATTTTAAATCAAGATCAGTACCTGGTGGACCGAGCCTTGCTCGGTGTTATTTCATGTTTACCAGTTCATCCAGTTACTATAAAATATCTCAATGTCATAAAATGTATCAATATAAACCTTTTTTATTACTCCATGGACTCTTCATCCCACCTGCTGTATTTTCCCTTGATAGCTGTAGATTCCAAACAGCTGTTATTATTACTTCATTTGTTTACACTTTCCTTGTTTATTTTCGTTGCTATCACGGCAACCCATAAGGCCAATGTTAAAATTTTACAACTTTAAAATTCGATTTATTACGTTATTAGATTTTCTCTGGCCAAGTAATCTGCGTAAAAGACGTTTTTGAGTCATAAATTACTTATTTCCAGACTTTGAAAGAAATCCTCGGAGCCGTTTTTGAGATAAATGTGCAAGCATACAAGCAAGCACGCACGGCCGGACGATAACATTGCTCATATAAGAGTATAGGATAATGTAGATTATTATTAATTGACTTTTGCTAGCCCTGCATTCTGTAGTACAACTACGTAACATGAAATCCTTACCATCTGTTTTGTTACAAACAAATGTGAATAATTGCAAAAAGTTCACAGGTTTTACAACAGATAGTAGCAGCACTCTGGAAACTGAGTGCGCTGTAGTACAGTGACAGGTGGAATCTGATGTCTATTGTACCTGATGAGACGAAACAACATCGAATCAGCTTCCACTTGGCGGTGCATCTGCACCTTTGCCACCCAAGCTTTCGCAAGAGGGTATGCTGCATAGCAGTGTGGTGGTGCCAACACTACCTTAGCGTGCCGGAACGGCGCTTACGCTTTTGGTATCGCAGAGCAACGAACCGTATCTTTCAACGGAATCGAAAACTGCGCGTGGAAAACGAAGGAGACATTGTCAATACACGTCGCTAGGTTCGCCCAGCAGCGACAGGTTTTCCACGCGCCACATAATACACGCATATATAGCCTATATGCTTTTTGTTGGGTTATATATATATATGTATATAATACCTGTGGGTTATATATATTATTAATATATATATATATTAAACAATCTATATATTAAAAAAATTTGGTTTTTCTTTTCCGAGTCCGTCCGGCTCTTCTACTCAACCGATTTTCATAATTGAGGTCTTAAATCAAAGGTATGCACGCGCAGATTTGCCATCAAGCATCCGCATTCATTTATCGGCCGTATTACTCGAGTTATGCACAAAAGCAACTTCCTCCCTATACATTTCTTATGGGAGTTAAATATGGTTTTCCTTTTCCAAGTTCGTTTGGCTCTTCTACTCGACCGATCTTCATAATTTAGGTCTTAAATTAAAGGTATGCACGCACAGATTTGCCATCAGGCATCGGCATTCGTTTATCTACTGTATTACTCGACCAAAAAACATTAATTTTATTATTCCCGGGATTTTGAATTCAATTTAAGTTATATTTCCCCAGTTCCAATTACGTAAATCTGTATGTTTTGGTCTAAGAACCTTCAGCGAAATACCACCTTTCATTTCAGCTATTGATTATTAAGATCGGACGTACCTGAAGCACGCTGCTGAATTCCGAACAACACAAACAAAAATTTTTTTTTTCTCTTCTGAGTCCGTTTGGCTCTTCTACTCGACCGATTTTCATAAATAAGGTCTTAAATTGAAAGTATGCACGCAAAGATTTGCTATCAAGGATCGGCATTCATTAATATACTGTATTACTCGACCAAAAAACATAAATTTGATTATTTCCCGAATTATGAATTCAATTGAAGATATATTTCCCCAGTTCTAATTAAGTAGTTCTATTTGTTTTAGAACCTTCTATATGCTAAGAACCTTCAGTGAAATACCAGCTTTCATTTGAGCTATTGTTTATTATGATCTGACGTACCTGGAGCACTCTGCTGAATTCCGAACAACACAAATCTTTTATATATATAAATTAGGATTTCTTTTTCTGAGTCCGTTTATGGTCTGATCTTAATAAAATTTGGTACAGACGTGTAAAGTGGTAATCAATTGGACTAATTCGTGAACCAGCCCGATCGGACCACCGGAAGGGGGGTAAAGGGGGATACCCCCCCCAAAGTGGGTTTTTGAATTTTTTACATATAAAAACAAAATGTATCCAATTTGTGTTGGCACCATTGAATTCAGCTAAAAAAAAGAACAATTTAGGATTTTGAATCACTGGTCTATGTCCATTGGTTACCGAGATATTGAAAGTGGTAAACACAGTACGTTGTCCCAATGTTAACCTTATGGGTAATAAGAAAAATTCTATATCTTGCTTATTTCTCAACATATTCATCTTGATAAAAATTGGTTTATGTCTTCATCTAGATGAGATTTAATGTATAATAGTCTAAAATCCCCGATATTTCCATTTTCATGGCAGCTAACCTAATGTATACCCATTCCCATGTTAATCTTATGGAGCTTACAAAAACACGTCAAATCTCGCTGCGTTGGCTTGAACTATGTTCTTTTGCATATGAAATTCCCTGAGTATGCAGGTCTGCAACGAGGGTATTTTAGCATGGTATATAGTTAGTTTGTAAAGTCGTATGTGCCGGGCTGACATGTCGCTATCCCGAAAACTTAAGTACAGAATATCTCATGAAAGTCCTACGTTTTCCTCTGTGGAACAAATTATTACCAACTTGGTAATAAATCGTGGTTTAATTGGTTTTCTGAAATTCCAACATAACCGGGCCCAGCTACATGCACCTCTTTTTCAACTTAGGCAAGTGTCGGGCAAGTCACATTGAAGTTGTAAAGATCCATTGCATGTAACATTAATTTTGTAAATGAAGAATTATTTGATTTGAGTTGATTTTGTGTCTTAGTACCAAAATTTACTGCTGCGGAGCAGCGTGGGTCCTCTAGTATATATTATTAAACAATAAAATATATATACCTGTCTGTAGGCATGATAACTTTAGTAGAAAAGGTCCGATCGTGACGAAATTTGGCACATGTGAAGAGCGACATTTATTACGTTGAGTTCGAAAATCAGTACAATTGGCTAACTCTAAGGAGGAGTTTTAAACAAAATAAAGTTTATTTTTAGAATTTATTGCCTTTTTATTAATTCTATGTAAATTTCATGGTCAAAATTGGATTCAGCTTAAAAAATAAACAATTTAGCATTTTGAATTATTATTCTACGTCAAACCGTTGCTTAAAGATATTGCATGTGCTAAACACAGTACGTTGTCTAGTGAAATTTTTCATTTTACCCTTACAAAAGAGTAATTACCTTGTTTACAGGGGGATATTCCCAAAAGTTGCATAGTAATTACCCTAAACCATTCTACTCTTATGTAGGGTAATTTGAAAATAAAACTGTACATATTTAAATTTTCAGGTGAATATTTATTTTTCTTTATTTTGAATGGTTAGAGTTCATTGATCATCATTTTGCATAAAATATATACTATACGGTATTAAAAATACAAATTATGTATTTTTAAGTTTTACGAAGAAACTATGTGCATTGGTGGTGGGGGGTGTCTTGATCTAAACTCTCTGTAAATGTAGTATAATACATGGTATGTTTACAATTCTGAGGAATGATAGCATGATTTTTTTTAATTGGCTGGAGATGCAGGTCTGCTGCAACTAATAGGGATGTTTTATTTATGAAACTAAACATAATTATGATTGAATTTAATTTGTTCATGAGATTATATTTTTTGTTTTTCCAGTATTTTGAATTCATTGATTATTTGTTTCCTGACACTATACTATAACAAGACTACATTTATTGAAAATTAAAAGGCTAAGAACTATAAAATACAAAAAGTGTTTATATTACCAGGGGTGCCTACAGGGGGGGACAATGACGCCAAATGCGTCATAAGATTTTTTGGGGGGAATTTTTTAAAGTTTATTTTCAACATTATTTATTTATTTGAGTTATTAAGCTGTACAGTTGACACATACTTAGTGTACTACTTATTTAATCATCAAATCATAAAAAAACTTGATTACTATACTATTTAAATTGGTATAAATATTAAAATTCTTATTTTCAATGTACGAATTGGGATTAATAAGGACGTGCTGGCCGCACAGCGCGACTGACCAGTGTCAACGTCTCTCCTGAACGAGGCCGAGGCTGCAGACACAACCAGCGGGCTTGATGCACAGCCGCATTAGCACTTGACTTCGCCCCGAAAACAATACAATATAGTTCTAGGCTACAAATAATAGATAAGATCGAGTGTTATACGGCAACAATGGAATGAATGCTAACGACCCCTTATAAACCAATATTTTCCCTTAAAACACAAAAACGTTCTTTCAACATAACCCTTTTCCTGCAACATCAATGAGTTAGTCAAACTATTTCTAGGGGGGAAATGAAAAATGGTATCCATCATCTAAAAGAAAACTACTCCCCCCCAATATAGCTTTAAAGTTGAAAAAATTACTTTAGGGGGGAAAGGTGCATTGAAATATCATTTACTTTTTAGGGAGAAAATGTAAAACTGGTATAACGGCAAAATTTTCAGTTGGTCATCTAATAGTGAAATCTAAAATTAATTACCCCCCCCCCCCCAATATAGCAATGACGTTTCAAGTTATTTCTTGGGGGAATGGGAGTTAAAAAGTAGCCTCCCATCACATTTTAGGGGGGGGGATGTAAACGGCAAAAACTTCAATCGGATACGAAAATAATAGCAAAATTAATTTAATTATCCCCCCCCAATATTGCATTGATGTTTTAAATGATATTGTTTTAAATGATATTTAAATAGATGCCTCTAGGGGTGTAAGAGGCATCTAAAAAATACATTACAATGTATAATTAGGACGAGGATAAAAAATTGTGACACTTCAAAAACTTCAATAAAAAAAGCACTACCAACACCTTTACAGTTCTATCATTTGTCATCACAAAATAGGTAATCCCGTCTAGAGAAAGAATTAAATAATTCTTAATCCAATAGTAAACTAAATTTCCAGACAATACGTAGTAGAAAATTAACTAATGAAAATAGAGAATTTTTGTGTTTTTCATAAGTGGGAAGAGTAGGGAATTTTCAGTTCCCTATGAATATAAAGGTATTTATAATGTGAGTGTGAACAAAAACACATATATAAGGACGTCTCTTGAAATGTGAGTAAAATTAAGAATACTTAAAAGGTTAATTAACTAATTCCCTCCCCAATTCATTCTAACAATATTACTTGGTTGCACCAATTGATTCAATCTGTTGTGAACTTGAAGAACTATTTCAAACCTTTGTCCATAATATGTGTTGTTGAGGACAAAGTGGATCAAGTTTGATCCACCGCCGACAGATAGCGCCACTGTTCCATAAATTCATCCCTTTACTTAAATTATGCCCTTTCTTAAAATTCTGAGACGTATTCGAAACTTCGTCGAAGTGCCTTTGATTTGACGCCTCAAACGTTAAAATACGTCTGGCCATTCTCGAGTTATCACGGAAAAGAAAACCCTTCATATAGCCACAGACACCCATCAAAGTAAACTTTGAGGTTAATAACGATGATCTTGTCAAAAGGTAGGGAACAAACAACAACAATGATTAAAATTGTATGGTCGCCTTTAATCCTTGGTTGAAACCTTTTTTTTAAATTTTATAAACATCGATAATCGTTGATAACACTGCGTTTTTTTCTAAAAGTAAATTACCAAGGATATAGAATGGTTAAAGGCTCCTTTTCGTCTTCCCTCAAATGCCATTCCGGAAATCAATGACGACTAATAAAATTGTTGTTTCATGAAATAATCATTTTATGTACAGTAATTAACATTGTTGCTTTGAAGTCGAAAATATGTTTAAAATTTCAGGTGAAGCGCAACTTAAATAAATACAGATTATTTTTAATGTTGTGTGCTAAAATAAGATATAAATATATGTTCGCTGAGGGAGATATTTGATAACTTCTGGAAATTTTTGGAGGGGATTGGCGGCATAGCTCTTGGGGGGGATCGGCACCCCCCCAAAGGCTTTTCTTATTGCCTGTATATTACTAATAAAAACCAATGCGATCCCCTTGTAAATTTTCCTCATGTTTAAAGCTCATGAATTATTAAATGTAAGTTTTAAATATATTATTTACATAACATATTCAAACGATATTTTCCTTTACATATGTTGAATGCTCACATATAAATAATAACCTATGGTAATTTGCTGAGTATGCAGGTCTGCTGCAACGGGGTATTTGTACTTGCATTTTATTTAGGATACTGGTATTTTCTTTCGAGTTTATATATATCTTAAGTTCTTTGTTACTCATCTTGTCTGCTTTCAATTCGTAGTCGAGTATTTCTAGGCTTTCTTCTATTTTGCCATATTGATGGTCTGTTTGGAGAATATTCTCAGTAAACATTGATTTTTGTGTTTTTTTTTTAATTTTATTGCTTGATTATCTATATCTTTATATCTACATGAAAAGTTTCAACCAATTTGTCCTATATAATAACTCGGACATTCTTTACATTTTATTTTATATATACCAGTCCTTTTAAATTTATTTTCTTGATGACCTTCATATGGTTTTTGGTAATTTTTACTTTCTCCCCCCTATACATAGTATATGCAGAAAGTATTGTTCTCGTCAAAATTTTCGAATTTGAGTTGTTAGTGGATATATTCGTTTTAGTGCTCCCTGAATCCAAAAAAGTGGTTTTCGGTGTGGTGTCTGTCTGTCTGTCTGTGTGTCTGTGTGTGTGTGTGTGTGTGTGTGCGTGCGTGCGTGCGTGCGTGCGTGGGTGCGTGCGTGCATGGGTGTGCGTGTGCGTGTGTGCGTGTGTGCGTGCGTGCGTGTGTGGATGTAAACAAAGCTAGAGACGACACCAGTCATAAAATTTGGCATGTAGGTATAAAGCCATGGTATCTCCAGGCATATTTTTCATTTTAGCGAATTTCCCCCTTTAGGGAGGTAGCTATTATTAGCGAATTTCCCCCTATAAGGAAGTAGCTATTACCGTAGGCGGCATGGTGAGACTTAAGCCCGGGACCATGTTATTTTTTTGTTTTGAGGTCCCTAGAGCCCAAAAACAACGTTCGTTCATTTTGGTATATATGTATATATATATATATATATATATATATATATATATATATATATATATATATATATATATATATATGTCCGTAGGCACGATAACTCTCGTAAAAAAAGTCCGATCTTGATGAAATTTGGAACAAACATTTATAGCGATATTCATGACTTTAAGTTTGAAAACCAGCAAGATCAGTACACTCTAAGGTGGTTTTTTTGACTAAATAAAATTTATTTTCAAGATTTAACATATTTCTATTAATTTGATATAAATTTAATGGTCAGAATTGAATATAGCTTAAAAAAATAAACAATATAGCATTTTGAATTATTACTCTACATCAATCGGTTACTGAGATATCGGATCTGCAAAATGCAGTACATTGTCTTTGTTTTTCCCTGAAGGGACATAAACTGTCCAAATTCTGGTATGAAATACCCAAATTTTTCATTCAATTTCCCTAAAATGGGATTTAAAAAAATAATAAAACAAACCACATGATTGAATTTAATTTGTTCATGTGATGGTTTGATTTGTTTTATATCTTGGATCTGAGTAGATTGATAATATGTTTGCTGACATTTATATACTATAACATGTAAATTTATTAAAAATTATCAGAATATGAATAATTATTGAGAAATAAAATCATGAATGATAAAATTTACTTAATTTAGATTAATATTTACACAAAATATCCAAAACAACTTCCCTAACTTATGTAGATTATGCCCACATATAAAAAATAAATCCTTTAGAAATTAATTGAGCATGCAAGTTTGCTGCAACACGTTTATTTAAATTTTAAGATAAATCATATGTTTGGATTCAATTTTTTCATGTGACTATTTTATTTGTTTTTGTTTTGACTGATTTTAGCGAATTTCCCCTATAGGGAAGAAGCTATTACCGTAGGTCTCATGGTAAGACCTAAGCCCGAGACCATGATAACTTTTCGTTTTGGGGCCACCAGAAGCAAAAAACACCATTCGTTCGAATTTATATATATCTATATCTATCTATCTATCTATCTATACATATATGTGTCTGTGAGCACGATAGCGGCCGTAAATATGGTCCGATCTTAATGAAATTTGGTACAGACATGTACAGTGGTAAACGATTGGACAAGTTCGTAAACCAGCCCGATCGGACCATCGGAAGGGGGGATAAAGAGGGATAAACCCCCCCCAAAATGGGTTTTTTTGGGTTTTTACATAGAAAAATCAAATTAATCAAATTTTTGTTCGCACCATTGGATTCGCCTCAAAAAAACAAACAATTTAGTACTTTGAATCATTGCTCTATGTCCATTGGTTACCGAGATATTGAAAGTGGTAAACACAGTACGTTGTCCCAATGTTAACCTTATGGGGAATAAGTAAAATTATATATCTCGCTCATTTCTCAACATATCTTAATAAAACTTGGTTTGTGGCTTCATCTAGATGAGATCTAATGTATTTTAGTCTAAAATCCCCAAAATTTCCATTTTTGTGGCAGCAAACCTGCATAATCATTCCCCATGTTATCCTTATGGGAAATAAAAAAATTCTATATCTGCCTTATTTTTGAACATATCATAATAAAACTTGGTATATGGCTTCTTCTAGTTAAGATATACTAAACAATGAATTAAAACTAACCAGTTTTAACATACCTATTGCAGCAAACCTGCATACTCATTCTACATGCTAACCTTATGGGTAATAAAATAAGTTGTGTAGTTCGCTCATTTCTCAAAATATACTGATAAGAAATGGCATGAGGCTTCATACAGTTAATATCTACTTTATTATGGCTTAAAATATCCCAATCATCAAATTACTGAGGCAGCAAACCTGTGTACTCTCTTTCCCAATGTTAACCTTATGAGAGGTAAATACAATTGGATAGCTTTCTTATTCCTCAGCATATCTTGATAAAACATGTTATGTGGCTTTATATAGTTTAGATATATTGGATTGTAGCCTATAATACCTCATTTTCAAATTTCTGTGGCAGCAAACCTGCATTTTTCCATACTAATCTTATGGAGAATAATTTATTTTTGAATACCAATTGTGGGCATTTGGCAAATCACAGGATGAGGGAACAGGGCTCAAATTAAATGTTTTAATGTCAGGGACTCAGGAAAAGTACTGTAATTTCTTAAAGTTTGCTAGAAAACTAAAAATAACATAAAATAACTGCCATTTAAGTAGCATTGGGATCTAAATCGTCTGCTTTGTTTCCATTAAAACATGTGAGCTGATGTTTGATTCAAAGCCACATGGTGGATACAGACATATGGCTTACTTAAAGGCCAGATAACTAAATATGTCAAATAAATGTACTATAGCGAATACAGATTTTTACTGATGATGTTTATGAAATTCTTTACTCAAACTTAAACAGCTGGTCATTTCCCCATACGATTAAATTGGAAAAGCCAGCTGTTTTGAAGTTTTGAACATTGCATTTTCGTGCCAAGTATAGGCTATTATTTTAGGTGTTTTTTTTTTTAGGCCAAGTAGTGGGCCTGTTGATCTTAAAAGCCACTAGGAGAGTATTTTTGCACGCTTTCTTTTGAATGTATATTGATTTTACTTGATGCGAGACTTCATTTAAATTATTTATTTATGCACTTGAAATTCGATGAGTATGCAGGACTGCTGCAACGGGGGTATTAAATCATTGATTGTATGTTTGCTTACATTTTTATACTATAACAAGGATACACTTATAAAAAAATATTAGACTAATAATTATAAGAATAACAAAAAGAATATTGCTGGAATGGATACCGATGTGATTCCCATGATCATTTCCTTTAGCCTCTATCTAAAGCCTTTGAATTGATATGTAATATACTTTTTGCATTAATTGCATAAAATGTTTGAAATATTTTCCTGTGCATAATTAAATAAGCTCCCATATAAAAATTAATTCCTTAGAAATTCGCTGAGTACGCAGGTCTGCTGCGACGGGGGTATTTTTGAATTTTGATTTTTAGGTATTTACCCCATAAAACCCATAAAAAATGACAAAAATCCAAATTTCTCAAAAACGGCTCTAACGATTTTGATAAATATTTCATGGTTTTTAGTGCTTAAGATGACAAACAAAATGACACCACCTGCATGTCTGTAAAAATTCAGGTTCAGAAGTTATGGGGGTTTAAGTGTCTCAAACTGTAGTGTCAAAATCTGTAACCTCTAAAGAAAATATACTTGCAACCATTAAATTTGACTTAAAAACTAAATAATCTAGTATTTTGAATCTTTAGTTTACGTCAACTGGTTTGCGGAGATAATTGATATTTTAGTTCGGTGGTAAACGCAGTACGTTGTCCAATGTTATTCTTACGGCAAATATTTAAAAACCAATATCTCCGTTATTTACTTTCAGATTTTGATAAAATTTGGTATATATTTGTGTGGAAATTAATTGTTAATTTGTTTTATTTCACTATAATATGTGTTGTCTGGTTTTAAATGACTAGAAGAGAGAAAGTTTGTGTCAGTTTTCTGATACCGTTTATTTGGATTAACTTGAATTAATTATTTCTAGTTTTGTAGCTCATTTTATAATCTGACTTTTTAAAGGTTTTTCTTATAAAGAGTGGTTTATTCAGTAATGAGCTATAGGGAACACTCAAATATTCTTGTTTTTCTTTGTTATTTGATGTGTTGTTTAGTCTATTTTTATCATGAGTTTTATTTATTTACTTGTCTATCAAGTTTTGTATGTATCCATTTCTTATTACTAATTCTTTTATGATTTTTCTTTCATTTTCAAAATATTCTTTATTTACCGGAACATCAATTAATCTATCAATCATAGAATGAAAACTAGCCATTTTATGTTGCCATGGGTTATTTGAGTTATTTGGAATAATGATCTCAAAAACCGTAAATGAGCGACGACATTATATCAGTCTCTGAAGCTATATTTAGGACTTTTGTGGAAAGGATTACTTTATATGTTAGTTAAGACCATAATTTTAGAAAAAATGGTTATGCACTATGTCGTACCACCGTACCTTTTTCGATTATCATTACGGAGTTATTTTAGTTTGTATCTCACCCGCGAGGGCGACACCGAATTGCCTTTAGCCCCCTCTTAAAACAAACAGCTGTCTTGAGAAAACTATTTTGTTCCTACAAAATAAAATTAATGGTGGTTTACTTTCAGCACGAAAATATCCGAAAAAATGATCAACTGCCAGAAGTTGGAAATTTTACGGCAGCATTTGAAAACATAATGCAAGAACTTGAACTGACATACACAAAAAAAGATATGTATGAAGAAAGTCTCAAATATCAAGGACCAAACACTGGTAAGAATACAACTATCAATAAAAAATCTTTATTGTATGTGGTGGTACGCAATGTTGTAGACACCTTCTTAAGGGGATTTTCCTCCATCTGTTGGCTTTTTTAGCCAATATCCTTAAAGGAATGAGCCAACTGTAATAACAGTAGGTCTCATGGTAAAACGTAAGCCCGAGACCATAATAACTTTTTGTTTTGGAGCCCCCAGAAGCAAAAAACACCATTTGTTCGAATTTAAATATACAGAGTGTCTGTAAAGTCCGTAACCAAACTCCCTAACTTGGTTTATTGGGTCAAAATAAGCAAAAAAGTTCATATGAAGGTATGTCCTAAAATGCATATTTACCCAGGTATCTGCAATTTTGTATTTTTCACAAAATATTTTTTATCTCCGAAGTTTTCAAATCGATTTTTTTAACTCGGTATGCTCGTATAACTAGCCAAGGTTAGTTTGTGGAAAAATAATCAGCATGATCGAATGGTAAATTTCAAAATGACGGTAGTTTAAAATCTTTAAATTGAAATACCTGAAAAACGGTACTTGGTACAAAAAAATACAAAGGATAACAATTTTCGGGAAATATAATTTCCAATTTAATGACAACAAAATTATGAAAATCGGTTCATAAATAACTAAGTTATAGTCAAATGTATCTAACGAGGCAGCATATTTTGACTCATGTCAGCGCATGACTCAATGCAACAATGGGCCATTTTTCTCTCCAAATTATGCAGACTCCAAATGATACTGGATCGATCCGGCTACCTACAAGTTTGTAGGTGGGCACTATAACCACTACACCAACCTATTAAACGGCCAGACAGATTTTAATCAGGCAAGGCCCTAGGAACTTTGCTGCCCTGGGCAACCCTGGGCGAGATCGGCAACCGCCCCCCCCCCCCCCCCATATATCCCGTTTAATTGTTTACTTCCGGGATCTACCCCTTCCTTTGAGCAATCGCCGAACTACGGACATCCCTGGGCGAGATCGGCAACCGCCCCCCCCCCCTATTCGCATCACAGTAGTGTCTCCCTAAACTCTAAAAAATTACATACTAGGAGTGCCAAGTGTAAATTACACTTTTTAAAATTATTTTCACTTTACAAACTGGTTATGTTTACAGTTGCAGAGGGGTATTTTTTGTTTGTTTACAATCTGACTTAAAAATTTACCCGAAGGTAATCAGCTGTTCAGTTACAATTGACATTTAAAACTCTTATAATGAAGTTAGTCAACATTTCAAAGCGCCATTTAGAAATAAAGCAAAGGTTAGGGGGCCCCAAACGAAATATCCTTTTTAATTACCCGTCTGCCCAGGGCCGGATATACGATTTTGCCGCCCATGGGCCCTAAAGCATTTTGCCGCCCATTGGCCCTAAAGCATTTAGCCGCCCATTGGCCCTAAAGCATTTAGCCGCCCGGCCCTCCTCCCAAATGTGACAATTTGCCAGACCTTATCATAGGCGTAGGCCTAATTCGCGGGGGCGGCACTTGGTCCGCCCAATAATTTGGGATTATAATTTATTGGCTAAACCTGAATTTTTTTATTAAAACACATCAATATTTGTGTATGTGTATATGTCTGCAGATGCCAGCTGGCGAAAGGCCTCACAAAATAAAATGATACAAATATTGTGGTGTTTTTCAATGTTATAATTTCATAATATTTAATATTAACAATACAATTAAGACGGAAAAATGTATTTAATTTGTGGCCAAAAAATCTCTTGGTCGCATTGCCGCGGTATGAAATTCTCTCGGTTGTTTCGCTGCGATAATTTCTTGGCCAGTTCGGAGCTACCAAAGCCTCATTATCGCCTTCTTTTATCTCGGCCGTTTCTAGTCGAGAGCCTCTCTGTTAGCTTCTTCCCTATAGGAAAACTTCGCTAAAAGTTGGGAAAAAGTGATGAATTTAATCGTTTGGTCGGGAATGTCGATACTTGAGTCAAAACTAAACTAAATAAAGCCGTTTTCATCGTTCGTATCGTCATCGTGGCCAGCAAATCTCTCGATCTAATCACAACAAACAAACATTTCTGTAATGTATGTATTGTGGCCGGAAATCATTCGTTTACATCGCAGCTGGAAAATCTTGTTTTGCGGCCGGAAAATTTCCTGCTCGTATCGCCGTCGGCAGATCTCTCGGTCGCATTGCGGCCGACAAGTCTGTCGCTCTTTCCACGGCCATCGCATATGTTGGCCATATGGCTGAAAAAACAGTCGTTTTAACAGCGGTTGGCACGCATGTATCTCGGTCGTTTTGTTGCCGACAATCGCTCTTTTACAACTGCTCTTTTAAAGGAAGCGTTATGACTGATTTCATTGATCGTGCATTTTTTTAATAGTCGGGAGATGTATGTAAAAGTCGGAAAAACATCATTTGTGAAATCTGGTAAACAACCTGCATGGATTTTGCAGCGACTGGCAATAACAGCTCACGTTTAGGTTGTAATGGTTGTAACCTGCGAACATGGGTTGTTTCAAAAAGCTTTTAGTCGTATTTTGGCCGTTAAATCGGTCGGTTCTATAGTGGTCATCAAACCAGTTAGTTGTATTGAATGTGAAAAATCTCGATTGTATTTTGAGACAAATACCACGGCATCCGACGAATCTTGGTTGTATCTCAAAACAAAACTAATCTTTAGAATTATGAGCAATCGGCGAAATTCCCTCGGTCATTTCGCGGCAATAAAATCTAACGGTTGTATTGTAGTCGGTAATCTCGGTTGTATCATGGTGGACGTACTCGTTAAATCTCGTCTTATGGGTGGTATCGCAGCCGCGTTAAACCTCTTAGGCCTAACGCGGGATTTAAAAACTCTCGGACGATTCGCGGCCATAATTTGTTCGTATATGTTTTTTACAAATAAAAAACATACCGCCCTCCCCGCCCCTCCTTCTTATCCGATTCCACCATTACCCTGAATAATGAACGAGTCAACACCAGCGCCCGCGCCCAGGCCAAAAAAATAAGCTTTCGCACCTCACTTGCCTTGAGTAAACCGACTGCTGCCCTTCTGCACAGTATGACGCATTACGCAAAATTATAGTGTAGTCTGATATGAGAAAAGTTATCTAAGGTCTAAAAAACTTCTCTCTGGACTTTTTATAGTTTAATTAGGTATGAGTCTGAGAGAAAACGAAAACATTGTAAAAAACGTTCTACATTAGCTTAGTAAATTTTTAATTGGCCTTCAAAATTTGCTGCCCCTAGAAATTTGCCGCCCTGGACCCGGGCCCATGTGGCCCATGCCTAAATCCGGCCCTGCGTCTGCCATGCGCTGGATCATAAGCTTTAAAATGACACCTCAATTGTGAAAATCGGTTGAGTAGGTCGGGAGAAAAGGGACCGTAACAGAGAAACCCCTTTCGGAATTTGGAGAAGTTAGATGTATAATATGCTTAACTATTTAATTTAATATGATATTAAAAACACGATCATTTGTAATATTCCCTTGCTTGAAAAAGTTTGCAGTTTTAAGAAAAAAAACCTAAGTACCATTCTGATAGCACAACTAAACTTACACAGCCCTGGTTTTTTTAAATATAGGCCTACACCTCACTATGCCGAGATGTTATAAGAGCCATTTTAGACAGATCTAAAAAATAAATTGATTATTGATTATTGAATTGACTTGTTGTTTAAAGCAATAACAAATCTACTATAGGCCTACTACTAGGCGACAGGCGTAATACAATCACGATTATATCAAATCACTCACGAGCCTCGAAATCACTTGAAGAGCCCTTTCTCTAAATAGAGGTAAAGTGATCTGCTGTTCAAGTAATTTAGAAACATGCAGTTTTATGACGCCCTGTGTAGGCTATAGTGCATCATTTATTTCGTGGTATAAATTCAAAATAACTTTTGTTTTAGGTTTCAACTATTTAAATGCTTTGACAAATGTAAATCTTAGGGAAAAGTAACACAAAATATCTGATGAAATTATCTGCTACCACAATAATGAACACAACACTTTGGGGGAGGAGGGATGAGGATTCCGTCAAGGTCACTCCCAACCACTGCGCTGTTGCTTTGACACTGTCACTGTTCTGCGCAGTGCGGCGGCGACGGTTGTTCGATACAAGCTGGGTGGATTGTTTTTATATTTGGACTTGAATTATAATAATTGTAAATTGATGCTTGCAATGCCATATATATTCTTAGGCTTGATCTTTGGGTAAAATGTGATACAGAAAATTTTACTCTTCACATTCATATCATGAATTAATTATTTTATTGATATTTTAAAATTTGCCTTTCCTTAAAATTTGCTGCCCCCAAAAATCTGCCACCCTAGGCGGCCGCCCGGTCCGCCCACCCCTGGGGCCGGCCCTGATTTTAATGTTAAATATGTCAATGTTAAGGTATTTGTTTGCATATTTGTCAATAAGTCTCAGTATTGACAAACAGAGTATCAATGAAGTATAGTAATTGGCTGAACGTTTGGAACAGTGGTGCTATCAGTCTACAGTGTTTCAAACTCGGTTCACTAAGTTTATAACTTAAAAAAACATGGACGATTTTCAATATATTGAAAGGTCAATCACAGATTTCAGCACTCATTTTATCCGTAAAAAGTTGGGACACAATCCATTTAGGTGTACGAGGAATTCGCCAAACGATTGTAGGGGATGATTGTAATACATTAAGGATGCCCTAAGGGAAAGACCAGGGGTGCCCAGAGTGGGGGGGATACGTCGTTCAGGGCGCCATCAAATAACATTTGGGGGTTTTTAGCGAATTTCCCCTATAGGGAAGAAGCTATTACCGTAGGTCTCATGGTAAGACCTAAGCCCGAGACCATGATAACTTTTCGTTTTGGGGCCACCAGAAGCAAAAAACACCATTCGTTCGAATTTTAGCGAATTTCCCCTATAGGGAAGAAGCTATTACCGTAGGTCTCATGGTAAGACCTAAGCGCGGGACCATCATAACTTTTCGTTTTGGTGCCCCCAGATACCAAAAACACCATTCGTTCAAATTTGTATATATATATATCTATATATATATATATATATATATATATATATATATCTATCTATATATATATATATATCTATATATATATCTATATATATATCTATATATACAGGGTGTTTCGAAACTCTCTCCCGAAACTCCGTGGGCACGTTCCTTAGGTCAAAACAAACAAAAAATGTCATATAAGTATAGGGTCTATCTTGCTCCGTTTTCCGTCTGTGAGTCTGTTTGTGTTTTTCAATTAAAACTGTATAACTTTGAAACGGCTTGAGTTAAATTATTGAAACTTAATACGTAAACTATAGTTAGTATAGCCTAAATTTTTACCAATTTTCAATATTTTATCTTTTGGAATTTCAAAATGGCGGCCTTTTAAAAAATTAATTCATTAATATCTAAAAACGTTGACAAGTTAACACTATTCTTTTGACTATACATTTTATTTGCCATTTCATTACAAACATAACGACACTTTATTTATTAAAATCGGATAATAAGTAAGCGAGATACAGCGATTTAAGTAAAGCATGTCATGGCGTATTCCACGCGACTAGCGCGAGACTCATTGTTGCTGCAGCGCGGCGCGGGGCGCCACGGTCTCGCGGGCCGGCCTCTGGATGGAAAATGCCATGACATGCTTTACTTAAATCGCTGTATCTCGCTTGTTTATTGTCCGATTTTAATAAATGAAGTGTCATTATGTTTGTAATGAAATGGCAAATAAAATGTATAATCAAAAGAACAGTGTTAACTTGTCAACTTTTTTAGATATTAATGAATTAATTTTTTAAAAGGCCGCCATTTTGAAATTCCAAAATATAAAATATTAAAAATTGGTAAAAATATAGGCCATACTAACTATAGTTTACGTACCAAGTTTCAATAATATAACTCAAGCCGTTTCAAAGTTATACAGTTTTAATTGAAAAACACAAACAGACTCACAGACGGAAAACGGAGCGAGATAGACCCTATACTTATATGACATTTTTTGTTTGTTTTGACCTAAGGAACGTGCCCACGGAGTTTCGGGAGAGAGTTTCGAAACACCCTGTATATATCTATATATATATATATATATATAGCTTTCTCCAGATCCAGTTAACCGCTCTTTTTAGCATCCAGAACCAATTAAACGCTCCCAAAGAGCACATTTCTAGGTACATTTAACTGGACCTTCCAGAGCAAATTAACAGCTCCCTCTCCTCTTCCCCACCACAGCCCACTCTACCCCTCATGGCTTGCTCCAGTTAGGTGCTCCCGACCAAATAAGCAGGTTTGCAAGTAAGGGAATTTTTCTCTCGCCTGCGTCCCTTTCTCTCTTCCCGCCAAAACTGATGTCACTGTTACTACTGCGCAAATCTTTATGGACCACACCTATTCACTTCCGGTTTGCAAACCCGGTAATATCTGGATAACCGTTGGCCACTGGGCTTTAGCTAAAAAAAATTATTAATTTTGATTTTCGTAGAATTAGTACGGTCTTTAATTGTCAAATATTAAAATTTAATATTTGACAATTAAAGACCGTACTAATTCTACGAAAATCAAAATTAATAAATGTTTTTTATGTTTATTTTTTTACATTTAATGTATCAATGGGAACAATAAATTAATTATGTCGGATTTAATTTTAGTGTCAAAACGGGTAAACCATAAGTTAAATTTACAGTTATTTTGAATTTCAAATGATTTCCCCAAAAAATATTATTTCATACAAGAATGCAATGTTGCCTACGTAGAGCACATGTTTCACAGGTTAATTAGTTTCATAGTTTAATCATATTAAGCCTTTTGAGGTAATTGTTAAAGCCAAAATTAAAATATACAAAATAAATTTATTTGTTAACAGTAAAAGTATTTTTTATTTTAAGGTTCATAATATCATAATATTTTGATAGTAAGCTGTAAAGTAGATAGACAACCCCAACACAGTGATAATTTAACTTGGGGCTGTAAAAAATACTGACATTCATTATTTGTGTTAAACCTGAACGGCATCAAGTTTACCTTAATAAGTAGTTCCAACAACTAACTATGTTTTATTGCATTTTACTAGCGTTCAGGCCTTACTTGCAATCAACAAAGAGTTTTATTACAATTTATTTGGTAATTTAAGTAAATAAAACATTAAGTATTGTATCTCAGAGTTGTTCAAATATAAAACTGTGGAAACAGGGATTGTTATATATATATGCTAAAACTCATTTAATTTTAGCCCCACCGACATGGGTTCGCGAGTATATGACTTCTTATTTTTATCTCTTTGATGTTCAATTTAAAAATCAAGATTTTGCACCGAAAGTTGAAGTCATAGATTTTACTGTCACTGGAGGCCCGGCCGGCGTCACGCGGCGCAGCGGTAGTAGTGAGCACGTGACCCCTCCCCCCCTCTGCGATCCCGCCGGCGCGCGGCCGGCGCGTCAGCAGTTTCTGAGAGATAGCTACAAGCTACAGTCAGTCTGCAGGGCGCGCACTTACAGCGGACATGACCGGTTCGGTACCGGACCGGCCATGTGTCAAATGTCAAAATACACGTAGTCATATGCGGCACCGCGCATTAGACCGGACCGTCCCATCCCGGGCCTCACCGGACCTGACCGTCTCCGGACCAGGACGCCCCAAGGACCAACAGAGCCTGGTCAGGCCCGGTGGCCGGTGTGGTGGGGGCAGCTTGAGAAACCCTCCCTCCTTTAATTGATTTAATAAATGTCTTTATATCTTAGTACAGGTTATCGTAACTCATCTCAAACCCTTACATTTCATTCAATAGTAGGTACATTTTTGGGCATAATATGTTTTTACTCTCTTGAGGGTAACTGCAAGGCGCTCCTCCGGCGAAATACACTTCCTAAACCTTGTATTCCTTTTGAAGAAAGGAGGCATACCAATAAGTTCAAAAAACTTGTCACTCGACATGTGGAAATAATTGAGAAAATTTTCCTCGTCTTTAAGAAGGTTGGTAAATAGTTGGGAAAACTCCCCGCAACTCCCCGCAATCTCCTCTTTTTAAATTAATGCGATGAACCCAAAACCTTTGATCATGTTTAGTTACCTCGTAGCTACGGCTAACATCACATCTTCAGAATTATTGTCTGTCATGGTGTGGTACAGCACAAATACAAGAAGCAGCAGACAACGCAGAGCCGATGGTTTTGGACGAGGATGAGGATTTTGAGGACACGTGGTTTTTGGTGACGTATTGAGAAAGGAGTGGGGTATTGAGGGGAATGGGATGACTGAAGAGGCCGGTGGTAAGTGCGCGGGTGCAGGACGAATCCGATCCTGTGCCGTGCATGTCTGGTCCGAGACGGTCCGCTGTAAGTGCGCGCCCTGCTTTAGATTTGAAACAATTCGTCTTTACGTCGGTGCATTTTTCTATTTGACTTAAATAGTTTTTAAAGGTAATAGTAATACATCCTGCTGTGGGAAGCGATCCTGTCAACTTTATAGAATAGGAAAATTATAAAAGTGTTACTATTTACTGGATAACTAGTTTATAGTATTACTGAGTCATTGAAGTGAGCGGCAATTTTTTGTGTTTAGATTGCGTTTAAAAAAACACCCTGTAGTTTATTTCAGCTTATTTATTGTAGCACAGTCTTGAATCGTGCACGTTGACGTATACATCCGTTGAAGTTGACAAATTTTAACGCCATTAATTTGTTCATTGAATGAGCAGAAACGACAGGGCCGCCCCAAGGGCGGGGCGACCGGGGCGGTCGCCCCGGGCGCCGCGGCTAGGGGGGGCGCCGTGGCCGGTGGGGCCCGCGGCCGTTTAAGAGAAAAATAAAAAAATATATCGCCGACGCGCCATAGGATGCAAATATTTCATAGACAATAATCTAAAAAATATAATCAATTGGCTAAAAAAACATAAGTCGGTCAATAACTTTGAATAACAAGTGAAAAATAAGTCTTAGATGAATACCTATATACTGTATACTTATTCATGGTAGTGAAAAATAAGTCTTAGATGAATACCTATATACTGTATACTTATTCATGGTAACTATTAAAACATATCATTACATTACATCAACTAATGATTGAATGAATGAATGAATATAAATATTTCTAATATCTTTATTGTCATAGACATATACATGCATAAACGACAGTCAAAGGTAAAGCATTGTCAGGCAACATTAAAATATTACAGTGACCTTATTTATTCAAGATTAATTTTTTAGCATGATCCGATGTGGAAATGTCATGCTGAAATTAATAATTAAATATAATAACATCAACAAGTCCACAGACAAAAAATCAACATGAAAATTTATGAAAAAACTTTGAACAATAAAATTTATGTTTGCTTTTAAGAACAAACAAAGGTTATTTGACTGTTCACGGCGATATTCTCGTAACTCATTATAGTATTAGCTGACGCACCCTTGTTACCTACGTTATTGGATTTCTAGGAGGCTTTATTCATTTAGTCAGTGCTTTTGGAGTAGAGGGCGTGATGATTACGATGGCGAATGTCACCCTAAATCATTAGACCAGGCCCCCCATTTTAAAAAGAGCTTTTCAAGTAAACCTCTAGTAACAAGCCATTAACAGCAACTAAAGTAAACACTATGGAAAACATTAATGACTGCCAATTTTGAAAACATTAAACTCAATATCATTAATCTACCAATATCATTTTGAAACGGGGGCCAGGGCCTGATTTCAAAACGATGTTGGTAAATGAATTATACTGACTTTGTAATTAGTATGAAAGGCAATCACAAATATTTTTCATAGCGTTACATTCAGCCTTATTAGTGATTTTTTACTAGTGGTTTATAGTACTCGTGAAACCCGTTTTGAAATAAAGCCCAGATGATTGTTTGACAGATAGATCTGTTATGTCTGACAGACGAATTATTGAATTGATAAAACACGTACGTTTCCTCTGTTTAGTCTGGCAAATTTTACTACGGAATCAATTTGAAAAAAAAATTATAGTACTCTTACATTGTGACATGAAATTGTGTTTAAGCTATTAATACAAAGCATATTATTACAAACTAGTAGCCTAAGAATGAGAATGAATTATCCATTTTCCTGATTTGTTGCTACCGTCAAAATAGTATAAGAATCAAAAATAATTGTATAAGCTCTAACCACAATTTATTATTAATTTTTTACAAACATAGTATTAGTAAAATTAGTTGTTTGAAGGGGGCGCTCATAAAAATTTCGCCCCGGGCGCCTACTAGCCTCGGGGCGGCCCTGAGAAACGATAGCCACTTCCATAGCCTTCTCTAGTAATAGAGAAGGCTATGGCACTTGTCATGAGAGCAAACAATGAAATTTACCTACAATTTTAGATTTTACAATTTAATATGAATCAAAAATCTTAACTGAACTTCCGAAGTTTATCTACACTAATCAGATTTAAAAGTGCCTAAGTATAATTTTAAACTTTGCGACTTCTATCAAAGTTCTACAGCCACTTTCACCTTGCATAATGCTCTTTATTTCACGATAAGGAATCTCAACATGCAACAAATCAAATATAATTAGGGGCTTTGTATTTTTCATAAAAATAAAATAAACCAACCAATATCTGGTGTTCCAAGAGAGGAAGAATTTTAAGTTCGTTCAAAAATGAATTTTTTTTCTCGGTTGTTACAGAGAGTAGGACAGTTCTTTTATGCGACGCGACGAATTGCTGTTTTTCTAATGCCATTTTGGTGTTAGCTTTCATGGATCATCATTGGTTTCTTCGTAACTCTGCTGTAGAGATTGTACATTACTCTGCAAATATTAATGTGTTAAGAATTATTTTGGCATAAAAGAACGATCGAGATTAAAGGCTTAAGATCCTCCATTTTTACTCCCACACAGTAAGCATGCGTACTCATTTCCTGAAGTTAACCAGGGATAAAATAATATTTATATCTTCCTTAATTCTCGTCATATTTTAATAAAACTTAGTATGTGGACTTTCTGATTGAGGTCTACTTAGTTACGGCCAAAATTTCCCATTTCCACATTTCTTTAGCAGCAAACCTGCGTGATCACTTACAGTATTTTTCTTATAAAGATAACTTCTCTTGTGTAATGGAAATAATTCGATTGTTTGAATGTAAGTAATTTGAAGTCTAGAAAATGATTTAAATATTTGAAATTTGCTATGTATTCAGGTCTGCTGCTATGAGGTATTTCATAAATATCCACTTTCCTTTAAATAACCAATTCAAGTTTATTTATGTACCTGGTTCGTTCTTAATCATTTTTTTGGGATAACAAGAAAGGTATTCTTGAAAATGGGTTGAAAACACCCCAAGAGTAAAAGCAATACTTTTTCCTTATTAAAAAAAATTACTGTTGTAATTCATTATTTTACTATGTTTTTGTTAGTATTTTTTTATGGTTTATTTGATCTTTTTTTTTCGAAACCAATATTTTATTTTGAAGATTACAGTTACTGTACTGTTATAATAGTGTATTTCAATATTTGTACAAAGCAAGTAATAGCTTCTGCAAGTAATTTACCGTTATTTACTTGATTTAAAGTATTGTTATTTTATTTATGGTCACAATCGATCCCTTTATTTCTTTAAGATGAACGTTAAGAATAAAGAACCTTTAGTTTTTTATTATCAAAATAAGTAATTTGCTGAAAATATTTTGAGGTCTGAAAACTAAAAGAAAACAAAAACTATAAACTAATTCTTACTATCAGCAATTAACAGCCAAATTCTCCAGCACTCTAACGGCCGAGAAATTAATTTTTTTTTATTTAGTTTGTTTCTTTGGTTCGATTTTAAGTATGTGTTTGCTAAATACCATAAGCAAATAAGTTTATTAAAAATGCCTGGAATACCTTTAATGTAATAAATGGTGCATAAGTACCTTTGAACAATGGAATAAAAGTAGGCAGGCTAATTAATTTTAAACTGTGAAGTAAAATCCTCCGCATTTTTAATACAAATATAATGTGTAGAAGCAATGTATACAGAACCCTCTAAGTAGGGACACCTTATGGAAAAATGAAGTTCCCGCCGCCGAAAAAGAGATGGCGCAACCACAGTCTAGGAGAGAAATTTTTCTCCTAGACTGTGGCGCCACTTTCACTTTTCAGTCCAATTGGAATTGTTTTAAGAGTTTACGGATCAAGCTCACTTTCCAAAGTCAAGCAGCTGGTTGTAATATTTTGTCAGTTATATGTTATTTAGTTATATGTTATTATATGTTATTATGTTATTATGTTATTATGTTATTATATAGTTATTACAGTTATATGTTATTATATATGTCAGGTAAGTATTGTTGGATCTTTTGCCATAATGTTTACCTTTTTTGTTTATAATCATTCTTATTTTGACATTTCGGATAGTGAGTAAAAGCGCGGACTATAAGGAACCAGCTTTAACTATTCCATGCATCAGCGCTAATTTCTCCTCTGCTTTTCGGCGGCGGAACTAAACAAATTAACATTGGATGTCCCTACTTAGAGGGTTCTGTATACATTGGTAGTAGTTCCCCTGTTTTCATAATTTCAAATCAGACATTATATTAATTTTATTAGAAACAGGTGATCTTGTTCCAGTATGATAAAACACTAATTTATCCTGGGGGTTATAACAATTGCTATTCTGGCATTCGTTGGTGAAACTAATCGTGTGACTCTCTTTCAAATATTGACCACTCGTTTTGTTACAAACAAATGTGAATTGAAAAAAGCTCACATAGGCTTTACAACTCAGATAGTAGCACAATCACTTAAATTTAAAAACCTCTTGGACGGAGGCTCATGGGATATTTTCTAAACCCTCAAAAGGCACATCTAGAGAGTAATACTATAATTAGATATCAAATATAAGTATAGAAAAATTATTTTCTAGAGGATGATACGCTGCATACAAAACCTATACCTAGATTGATAGATACTTTTTACGTATACATATTTTATTGATAAACTAAAAAAGGAACCCATTATACTTTATGCGCTAACAATAATAGGTCACAGGGCCTTTCTGGCAGTTACCCACGAACCACGATTAACAATATTACACACCTCTGGGGAAAGCCAAAGGCATAATTTTACGATTATTGTGTTGTTTTATTTAAATTTGTATCCTTCTTCTTTGCTTACTCAAATTAAGTTGTCATAAATCAAGCTTATAAATAAGCTTTGTTGTTTATTGTTTATTTATGACACCGTGTTTCGTGTGTCCCAAAGTCTAGAACCGATTTGATAACTTTTAAACCAACAAAAAGATTTGTTGATGATAAAAGGCTGTCCCCAGTTTTTGGCGATTTTCTACTGAATATAAGGTGAAAAACATCCAAAATTAAAGTAATATTCACATTCAATTTTTCTCAGTGTACTGTAGGACTCGTGGTAGGACCTAAGCCCGAGACCATGACCACTTATCGTTTTGGGGCCCCCAGTAACAGAAAACACCATGCATTTAAATTTTTATAAACACGATAGTGGCCGTAAATGTGGTTCAATATTAATGAAATTGTGTACAGACGTGTTAAGTGGTAATCATTCTGACGAGTTCATAAACCAGCCCGATCGTTTCACCAGAAGGAAAAATATGAAAAAATGAAATGTTTGAGTTTTCTATATAGAAAAACTATTTATTTGCACCATTGAATTCAGAAAAAAAAACAAATTTAGTATTGTTAATCTTGCTCTATGTCCATTGACTACCGAGATATTGAAAGCGGTAAACACAGTACATTGTCGCATAAAATATTATTGTGGGAAATAAGAAAAGATCTATATCTCGCTTATTCTACAACATATCTTGATAAAACTAAGTTACAGTTCAGTAAAAATCAAAATAAAAGGCTTCTTACAGTTCAGATACAATGGATATTGATTTAAAACTCTCAAATTGTTCGTACATGTTGCAGAAGAACTGCATACTCATTCCCCATGCCATTATTGTGGAGGAAATAAAACAGTTGTCATGTATCGCTTATGTTGTGTTGAAATGTGATTTTTAACTTATAAAGCACTAGCAGAACCCGTGGCTTCGCTCACGATACAAATTATCGTCTAACCTTAATATGAAGAATCTAGAGGACTGAATAGAAAATATTTATATCAAGGAATATGTCATGTAGAGATATGTTTGTTTTATGGCGGAATGTAGGATAAAATGTAGATACCACAATAGGATGATTTTGGATACCACAGTAGATAGTGATGTTTTTCTTTTCACCGTTATAACTCGAAAACGGCCGGACCGATTTTAACACCAAATGTGTCGATTTTAAGGTACTTCCTTGTAGATTTACCATTACGTCCCTGGATTGCCTAGTAGAGCATCAATTAAGTACAGTAAAGGGCTGAATGTTCGAAACAGTTATGGTGCTATCCGTGGGCAGTATTTCAAACTCGATTCACTTAGTTTTTAACTTAAAATATGGACGGGTAGGAATAATTTAAGATCAACCACTGATTGCAGCATTTATTTTTCCGTGAAAAGCCGGGACACCGTCGAATTAGATGAAAAAGGAATTTGCCAAATTATTGTGACTGGCATGATTGTAGTTAAAAACATGAAGGACGGCCTAAGGAAATAACTATAGCTCCCGCTGCCTAAAAAAATGGTACCACATAATGAGCTTATGATTGAACGTATAAGGTACGAAACTAAACCAAATGTAACTTTTATATAGTAAGAATAACCTAACAAAATCATCAAAACAACCATAAAACCATGATGAAAGGAATCAAATTATAAATCAGCTGTAACAATGTATCCGTTTGTGAAGCTATATGCTTGATTGAATAAAATTGGAAATTTAAACAAAAGATCATCCATTACAATAACATGGGGCATTTTCAAAGCTTCAGCTCCACGAAAAACCTCTAAAAACCTCGAATTAAAAAAATACGTTCTTGGTGAATGTCAACACTCTGTAAGGAACGTCCATGCAAATTTTCAAGGTTCTACGTTAAGTAGTTTTGTCTGTACATAGGATAGGTCAGTGGCATTTGACAAAAATACAGTAGAAAAGATAGTATAAATATAACTTACAATCAGGGATTTGAATAATTTATAAATTTTTACATAAATAGATCAAACAATCATATCATCTCAGCAAATTCTGTTTGTGACTGAAAAACCACTGTTCTTTTCTCTTTCCATCTTACCGGGATTTAGCCTCAAGACTCAGCCACAAAAAGCAGTATGCTCTTCACGTTTAAAACTACGTACGTCGAATTATACGAAACACCAAATCATCGGACAGGCATAGATGTAATAAAAAAAATTATTAGGAACGCCTCCAGAAAAAACGATAACTCCCGCTACCGAAATATAGATGGTGCCACTTAACTAATTAATGGTGAATTTTATCTAAACTAAATGTAACTTTTATACAGTACATAATTATGTCCTTGAAACAAATCAATGAAGCCATGATCAAAGAAATCAATTTATTATCATCTGTATCAACGTATACATTTCCGAAGCTAACTACCAGCTGATTGTTTTATGAACATTGAAAATGTAAACAAAAATCGTCCAACATACTTTTAAATGGGAAAATTTGAAAACTTCGGCCTCGCCAAAAACCCCTTTATACTACGAATTTTGTAAAATCCGTTCTTAGCGGATGTCTACGCCCTAAGAGGAACATCCATGCAAAGTTTCAAGGTTCTAGGTCAAGTAGTTTGGGCTGTACGATGTTTCCACTGAGTGGTATTTGACAAATATATAGTAGAAGATAACAATTAAGCATAATAAATTCTCTGAGTATGCAGGTATAATAGACGTTCCTTTAGCGGGTTAGGGGAATTAATCCGTTTTGAAAATTCAAGAGTTTTTGTTGAATTCTGTCACGTAACAAATTCTCATTTATTTACACATTTTAACATACACTCGGTGTCAGCTTTGATTGCAAACACAGAAATCTGTGGTTTACGTGTAGATATCAACCATATGTTCAGTTGTAAACAAAGTGAACTGCGTTTTCTCAAATGTCGATGGATAGCGCCACTGCTCCAAAATTTGAGCCCTCTATACTGTAATTTAGTGACGCCTTTATTGAAAGAGACGCACTGACAAATCTAAGTAAAAATCCCTTCAATTTTACACCTCAAACGTTAAAATCCGTCCAGCCATTATTGAGGTTTGACTGTGGAAGGAAAACGCTTGGTTATTAATACGTTGATGGTTATGATTTGAAATAGTTCACAAGTTACTCCAAAGAATGCATATGTGTTCAAACAGCTTTGAAAGCCAATGAGACAGAGCCCTGAAGTCGAATTAAAAATTTTATTTCATGCAAACATTGTGCTAATGATTACGAAGAAAAAAGCATATTCCAATTTGGTGCACGCACTAAAAAGTTATTAAACTACGCAGAAATATGAATTGGTTTTAATTTATATAGTTTGGATCATAGTTTATTATGTTGTCAATAATCGTATATTAGATTCAATGCATCCATATATCATTCGTTATTAAAAATTACAAAAACATCTTTTGCCAGTCACTCTTATGCTCAAATTATTATAGAGTAGTTCCTTTAAAGATTTTACAGTTTTACACAACACCAGTTGTGTATTTGCAAGTATGTATTATTAAGACCATCACCTAACTAACTTCGGGTTTAAATTGTTTTCTTTTATTTGTATGGTATTCGTTCTTATCAACCATAAACGTTGAGCCCTCAAACGTTTTCACAAAACATGAGAAAATATCCCCTTTCAATTGCTTGTAATGCAATTATATGCAGAATAACCCTCTTACCTTTTATCTTTCATTAACCTATTTAATGATACTTTGAGCTTTAACACACTTTATTTGAATGATATTTATGATTCATTAGGAACCGATAAGGTGTCCATTTACGTCGATAGCAATGGTGAAAGCAATAGGCGACATGATATTCACCATTGCAAACATTACAGTTTGAATAAAAGTACTTTTTTTAAAATATGGAAAGTGTAAGTTAGCTGCTATTTATTAATGCATTTATAATTAAAATGTTTTAATAGTTAATAAACGTGCTGAATTAATCAGTAGGTAATGACATTAATGGCTTACTTACTAAATAATTATGATATAGTAGTCATGAAGCATTATTATTTAGAAAGCGAGCTATAGATACGGTTAAATCTTCATACATCCAAACTGACAGATTAGGATACTATCAATTTAATACTAAATAGTTGCAATCGTGCATGGTGTAAAGATGCGTCATACCAGCTGACTGTACACACACCATTCTTTTTTCTTCACATCACAAGGCGGCAGATGTGCGCGTAGGGTGCGAACAGATTGTTTTCAAATAAAAACTTGACACTTAAACACCCCCCCCCCCACCCCCCATCGCCAATACAACACACCACACACAAGGGTTTTGATTACGGGGGTCTCTGTAATTTACAAATTTTGTAATTAAAGGATTAAGTATAAAATTGTTTTTGAAACTTTTAGACCAAGATTTTTATTTTACATTTATTGAACTTATTACAGTGCACGACTGTTACAGTTTTTCTTAAAGAATACAATAAATAGAATGCAGCCATGAAAGGTAATTTTTTGAGTCGCCACATACTGAGGATTAAAAATAATCAAGTCCCATTTTTAAGATCTTAACATCTACTATATATTTATCAAATACGACTCACCTCTCATCGCACAGCCCAAACTATACGACCTACAACCTTGAAATTTTGCGTTGACGTTCCTCTAAGGGCATAGGCATCCCCTAAGAAAGGATTTTACAAAATTCGAAGTTTCAAGGGGTTTTTGGCGAAGTCGTATTTTTCAAATTTTCCCATATAAAAGTGTTATGGGCGATCTTTTGTTTACATTTTAGATGTTCATTCAATCAAGCAGCTGGGAGTTAGCTTCACAAATGTAAAACCGCTGTTAAAGCTGATTATAAATAGATTTCTTTCATCATGGTTTTATTATTCTTATGTTATTTTATGGACATAAGTAATTATGTACTGTATAAAAGTTACATTTAGTTTAGTTTTAGTACCTAATCTGTTTAATAATAAATTCAGTTTAATGACACCACATTTATTTCGGCAGCGGGAGTTGTAATTATGCCTCTTACGATGATTTGGCGTTTATTTAATCTAATTCTACCTCTATAGTTTAAAGCCTGAAGAACGTGCTGCCTTTTGTGGTTGAGTCTTGAAACTAATTGCCCGCAAGACTGGAAGAGGGGGTACGGTTTTTTTAGTCACCGACAGACTGTGCTGTAATAGCCTAATCTAATTCGTTGATTTATTGATATAGAAATCCTTAAATTATAAAAATCTCTGGGTTTTAAGGTTTTTTTGTTGGAGTCAAAGGTTTGAAATATGCCCGTGTAAATGTAATGTATGATCTTTTGTTTACATTTCCAATTTCATTTAGTCAAGCAGAGGATAATCAGCTGACCTATAATTTGATTCCTTTCATCATGGTTTCATGGTTGTTTAGTCAATTTATTTAGGTCATACGCACTATATGAAATGAAAGTAACGTTTATTTAAGTTTAATCCATCATCAATTTCTGTACCTTATATGTTTAATCATAAAATGTGGTTCAATCTTTATTTAGGCAACGGGAGTTATAATTTTTCCCTTAGGGCGTCCTTAATGTATTCAAACCCAACAATAGTTTGGCGAATTTCTTTTTCATATAATCCGAGGGTGTTCTGGCTTTGTACGGAAAAAGTAAGTGCTGCAGTCTGTGTTTGACCTTCCAAAATATATTGGAAATCGTTAAGTTGTATTTGTAACAACTAAGTGACTCAAGTTTACACGAGTTATCCGTAACACTGTCGACGGATAGCGCCACTATCCAGAACATTCAGCTCTTTATTGTACTAACTATTTGATACTCTATTTGAAAATTCTGAGCCGTATTGGCAAATATGCATAGGATTACCTTAAAATTAACACATTTAACGTTGAAATCGGTCTTAAGGTTTTTGAATAATGATAAAAGAAAACCTTCACTATCTACTATAGTACGAGTATAACTGTTTTTTAAACCTACATTACGCCATAGCACGTAAATAGACCTCTACATAAAATATTCCTTGATATGACCTTTTTTCATTCAGCCCCTTCAGATTCGTCGAATCAAGGTTGGATTATAATTTGTATCGTGAGCGAAGCCACGGGAACTGCTAGTTTTATTATAAAAGAAAACAGATTTTCAAACAATAAATTATGTAAGTGGTAATATTATACCTATATAAAATAACAGGATCAAAAAAAGTATCATGATTATCTTAAACTTTATAAGTTCTTATATCGTTAATTGTTATGCTGAGAAAACAGCTATACAAAAATTAAACAATAAGTTCATTAAACGTTTCAAGTTCTGTTATACCACTCACTTGCTCCAGTCCTTTTCTCTATTATAATATAGTTAATAGTTGTAGAAATGGCAACAATCCATTTTGAATTTATATGATACTTGAAGAAGAGCTTCAATTATATGGCGTAAACTAAAATCATGTTTAGCATTTTGCAAAAGTTCGTAATATTCTTTTATAGCCGTAAGTAATGTGAGATGCCTCTAAATATTTAAGATAACGATGGGTATGTATTTAAATATTCAGCCTCCTTTTTTTAAAAAAAAACAGGACATTTTGACGTTCCGACAAAGTTTTTCGGGACAACGAAACGCAACATGAAAAAAGAGGACTTTCCGTTTTTTTAGGACGTCTGGTCACCCTAGTGCGCGGGAAGATGATCGCTATCACTTGACTTGTTTGCTTATGCTTGGTGACAGTTTTATTAATGTTTGGGTTCTACTGCACGCGAGTTTTGTAACAAAGAGTATTTACTTTACCACTAAAAACGGGTTTAACAATGAAAATCAAAACGCCTACTATCCTACTATCATGCATGGTCAGCGATTGAACTTTCCTTTTACAAACAGAAATCAAACAGAAAATCAAGTTCAAACAGAAATCTTTGTTACTTTTCACTGGCAACATTTTAGAAACACTGCGGTGATGAGACACATTTTCAACAGATGGCTCATGCCAAAAATTGGCGGGCTTTATCATCTGAAGGTCGCTGGAGATAAGGTTTGGCTTGGCACGTAGGACGCAAACTTCGGCATCGTCAAATTTAGTTGTGTAGCTAATTTATGATTTATGATGATAATTTGTGATTTATGATTTATGATGATAATTTATGATCTGTCATTCACAATAAATTTCAGGATGATTTTGGAAAACCCTTTTCTAGAATCTACATTTTGATAATATTTTGTTGGTAGTACAGTAATAACGTAAATACGGATTTTACCTTAATAAAATCATTCATAGGGGAAACTGCGATATTACGAGAAACTCTTATAAATAATACTGCGAATTTGCTTCAATTTTACATGTAGCAACCTCAGAAAAATTACACTTTATCAGTTTCTTGTGATAAACCTCTAATTATAATATACCTCTAACCTCCAATAACCTCTAATAACCTCTAATTATAACTAGATGGACAATTATATCTTTTTGTTTTTAAAATGTTTCCGTAAATCTTATATTTTTGATATATTAAGCTTTGAAAAATAACAATGAGCACCATTTTTAGTGGTTCAAAGAAAAAAACTTGATACTCCATATTAAATAAAAATCTTAGTAGTACTTTCTATTGTACAAAGTTTGAGGTTGATGCCTCGTATTTTTAAAAAAGAAAAAAAACACTGAAACGAAAAGATATATCACGACCAAATTTGGCACACTGTTATTGGTAATATTAAGCTACCTTTCTGTGTACATGGTGATAGAAGTACAGTGTGATAGAAACACTGCAGTGATGAGACACATTCTGTCTCATCACTGTGTACATGGTTATGTCTCCATCTGTGTACATTGTAGGTGGCCCATTGGATCAATAAACTCCTTTTATAACCGAAACCGATTAGAATATTGCCAGGAGACCGACGGGGACAATTTTGAACACCTATAATTTAAATGGAGTTCGGTAAGAATTCCCTTAAAATTGTAACTTTCTGTTATTCATTAGTACAATGAATTAAATATTTTAATGCTTTGAACAGCAATTAATTACTTCCGACTGATTAAAACTTTTGAGGTTCGGGTTGCGGCATTGTTTTTAGTTCAACTAGACTTTTAATTAGATGTAGATATCAACGTATGCTTACATAAAAGATTTTATTTTTACTCCCAACGGGCCGTCCCCCAAAGGTAACATCAGATCTCTATGTACAGTGAAAAGTAGCTTACTGTCAACAGGATGCCATATTTGGTTGCGATATCTCTTTTCGTTTCAATGTTAAGAGGTCCTTAATATGACATATGTGATTGTGTCATATTAAGCCGGTAATGGAAAAAAGATTAATCCGGGTCAACCGGGAAAGAGCATGGGTTAATGTTTAGTAATATTTAATCATTTAGTTACTTTAAAAAATGAGTAAAAAACAGGGACTACCCTTAATTTTGCATTAGTTCGACACACACCGAAGGGTTAAAACAGTAGACTTAACTAAAAAAAGTGAAATGCGCACAAACAAACAGATCACAGGGAAACTGAGCATTTTAGGACTATGGGATCTTTGTTCATGGTGTTTTATTTAGTAATTATTTCCCAAAGTTTCTGTCCTTCCCTGTAGTTCACTAAGTATTTCAAAATGTGTTTAATTCACAAACCTTGGAAAAAAAAAATAGATCAATCATACATTTACTAAGCGAGATTACAAAACATCTTCAGTAAAACTAGTAAAACCAGAGGTTAATGAGTAGGCCACAAGGGCTATTTTAATTTTTTTGTTGGCAGCAGTGAGAGCGGATAACTGGCTGTGGGTCTATATAATGCATCCGAGACAAGCAGCGATAAGAAGTATCCAGAGCCAGTTAGCCGCTCTCAGCTAGGAGCACGTAACTGGCTGTGGGTGCATCGTATATATCAGGGGCGGTTAATTGGTTCTGGCTGTATATATATATATATATATATATATATATATATATGTGTGTGTGTCTGTAAGCACGATAGCGCTCGTAAAAATGGTCCGATCGGAATGAAATTTGGCATAGGCGTGTAAAGTAGTAATTATTCGGATGAGTTCGAAAACCAGCCCGATCGGACCATTGGAAGGGGGGGGTAAAGGGGGATAAACCCCCCTAAAACTGGTTTTTTTGTTTTTCACATAGAAAAATAAAATTTATCAAATTTTTGTTGGCACCATTGGATTCAGCTCAGAAAAACAAACCATTGGTTACCGAGATATTGAAAGTGGTAAACACAGTACGTTGTCTCAATGTTAACCTTATGGGAAATAAGTAAAATTCTATATTTCGCTTATTTCTCAACATATCTTGATAAAACTTGGTAAATGGCTTCTTCTAGTTCAGATCTACTAATTATTGAATTAAAACCAACCAATTTAAACATACCTGTAGCAGCAAACCTGCATACTCATTCCCCATGTTATTCTTATGGAGCTTACAAAAACATGTCAGATCTTGCTATGTTGGATTGAAATATGTTCTTTTGCACTTGAAATTCGCTGAGTATGCAGGTCTGCTGCAACGGGGGTATTTATATATCTATCTATCTATCTATCTATCTATATATATATATATATATATATATATATATATATATATATGTGTGTCTGGAAGCACGATAGCGGCCGTAAATATGGTCCGATCTTAATGAAATTTGGTACAGAGATGTAAAGTGGTAATCGATTGGACGAGTTCGTGAACCAGCCCGATCGGACCATCGAAAGGGGGGGTAAAGGGGGATAAACCCCCCCAAAATGGGTTTTTTGAGTTTTTTACATAGAAAAATAAAATTAATAAAATTTTTGTTGGCACCATTGAATTCAGCTCAAAAAAACAAACAATTTAGTATCTTGAATCATTGCTCTATCTCCATTGGTTACCGAGATGTTGAAAGTGGTAAACACAGTACGTTGTCCCAATGTTAACCTTATGGGGAATAAGTAAAATTCTATATCTCGCTTATTTCTCAACATATCTTAATAAAACTTGGTTTGTGGCTTCATCTAGATGAGATCTAATGTATTTTAGTCTAAAACCCCCGAAATTTCCATTTTTGAGGCAGCAAACCTGCATAATCATTCCCCATGTTATCCTTATGGGAAATAAAAAAATTCTATATCTTCCTTATTTTTTAACATTTCTTGATAAAACTTGGTACATGGCTTCTTCTAGTCAAGATCTACTAAATAATGAATTAAAACCAACCAGTTTTAACATACCTGTTGCAGCTAACCTGCATACTCATCCCCCATGTTATTCTTATGGAGATTACAAAACATGACAAATTTCGCTATGTTGGATTGAATTATGTTCTTTTGCACTTGAAATTCGCTTAGTATGCAGGTCTGCTGCAACGGGTGTATTTTTAAATATAAAAGAGTTGTGATCATAGTAATTGAAAATTTGAGTCAGAAGGATGACCATTACTACAGTTCGCATATGCTCATCCCGACCAGCGCGAGAATTCTGACGCGTCGGGGAGGAGGGGAAGTCACACCCCTACTCAAGCCTCGCCCCTTTACTACTGCTACTACGAGCTGTAAATAAGTGAACTAATATTCAAAACATAAGTAAAATTCTTGGTTGTCAAATAGTAGTTTATGCAACGATTGTATTATGAATATCTTTAAGCCACGAGTTCTAAATTTCTCACGAGCGGCTTAAGGCTCCTTTTCCAACACGGTGCGGCGTCAGCGCGCTTGACGTCAACGTCGGCGTCATTGCGCCAGCGCGATAGTCAAATGTAAAAAGCGGGCAATGGTGATTACTGCCGCGTCAACAATCAGCGCGCGCAGTGTCTAGGAAAGTGTCCCCATTGCCCGCTTCACATTTAACTCTAGTGCAATGACGCCGACGCCTGCATTGAGCGCACTGACGCTGTGTTGGAAAAGGAGCCTTTAAAGGCATAATACAATCGTTGCATACACTATTTTATCTACGATCAACAATATACGACAACATTTCCCCCGAAGTTAAACAAAACTCATGAATTTTACTAATGATGGAATAGGTCAACTCAAATTTGAGGTTAGGCAAATAAGCAGACTGAACCATGAATCGTTGTGGAACAATCAGCTGATGGGATAAGTAAACTCAAACATGAATCGTAAAGCAACAATCAGCTGATGTGCGAATTACGCAATTGTTATTATGACACTACTTCCGTCAAATGCCATGCCGAGCTCTCATTGGTCTAGAACCAGTACTCTAAAGTGACTCCAGTATCATAAAGTCGTCATTATGCAACTGCTTAGTTTTTGGTGTTTTAATGTATATCATTATAATGTTAATTGTAATACCATAATTGGTGCTTATTGCAATGGTCGTAGACAGGGCCGGATTTAGGACTTTTGGGCCCCTAGGCTCACTCAGGGGTGCGGGCCCCCCAGGCCAAAGTGACCTAACGTCCGTTTTTAGGAGGTCACATTGTGGCCGACAAAAGACAGCCCCTCGTTCTTTTCATGGCCGACACATCTATTGGCCTTATCGTGGCCAGAAAATCTGTCGTTTATATAAAAGCTGACAGGCATATTTCTCGGTCGTTTCTCTCACTGTTTTGATATATCTACTGACCACATTGAGGCCGGGAAATCCGTCATTTATACCGCAGCTGGCAAATCTGTCGATCATATCACGGCTGTCGATCGCGGTCGTTTGTACCGCGGCTGGCAAATTTCCCGGTCGCATTGCAGTTTGTAAATCTTTTGACAGATCGCGGCCGGTAAATCTGCCGGTCTGTATTTTACATAAAAAATAGTACTCAAGATATTTTTTATTTAAAAGCTACATTGCTGATTTCACCAGTCGGGATTTTCCCCCCTCAATAGTCTGGAAAGGTAGAAAAACGTTGTAAATTTAATATGAGAAATCTGGTTAACATCCCATTTTCGGTTTACAGCGGCTGGCAAATATCTCGGTAATATTTTGGTAATAAAAACAACTCTTGGCTAGGTTAGGCTCGTGGCCTGAGAACATCAGTTGTATCGCTTCGGTAAATCCCTCGGACATTTCTCGGCCTTCATTTGGCAAAGCTTTTTCAACAAAACTCAGCGTCAAACATTTTCAAGGAGAGGGGGGTTAAAATTGAGCTATAGAGGAGAGGTCTGAAAATCTTTCCCCCCATTAAAAATTCTGAAATTACTACCATGAATATTTTTATCCTATCCTCGTGTGGCCTTTAGTGGAACCAAAACTTGTGACGTCAATCTTATACCCATATCCAGTTCTGCAAGCTCAATGGTTATTGGTGAAAATACAGCCGATATGAGGTGTCAGCAATATTCTCCCTCTGATTGGTCAAGATTAATTTTTGTCCTGGCGGCAGGTTATGTCATGATTCCGGTCCTCAAAAAAGTCACAAATTGTTTATATTTTCGACATAGATAACTTGAATACTATTATTATTCTCTTCTCCTCTATAGACCCAAGGGCCCCCACCCCTACTTCGAGAACTTTGCGGCCGATAAAGCGGCGCCGTACGCAACAGCTGACTTGCAGAGTCTACTTCATGGTTTCTCTTATGAGCTGTCTGCTAAGTGCTGATTGCTGAAACTACATTGTTTGTGTTTCATGTTCAATTGGTATAACAATCATTAATTATCTTTTCATTATTGGTCGAAGTTTATTGAGTGCCGAACGACGTTAATTCCTAGATTCTAAGAATTATTTTTTATTTATTTTTCAGTGGCGCGGGCCCCCTTGTGGCGCGCGCCTATGGCGCCTATGCTTAAATCCGGCCCTGGTCGTAGATAAATATATTTAAGGTTTTATTAAGAGTTTATTTAAGGTTTGAGGTTTTGTTTATGTAAGTTTTATCTTTGTCATTTCACCTGTAAAATTGGAAATATGCATTGTATTCTCCGAATTTGTATGTACTTGTTATTAAATAAGAGTTTAAACTTGAAATAGTTGTGTTTCCATAAGTTTTAATTAAAAAATTATTTTTCATCATACTGTCCAGAAAACAGCCTTTTTTAGTTCTCTAAATCATACGCAAAATGATCGTTTTTGGATCACTTCGAATAGGAGTACTGAAAAAACATATGGAAAATTTTGCCATACTCTAATGTCAAAATTTGTTTATGTTACGTTTGAAAGGTTGAACGATTTCTTAACTTGTGTTTGTAAACAACTAACAGATGTGTAAATGACGATGACTATTTTGGATAACCTCAAAATTATGTAATCTAGTTTTTTAACGATTAAATGGTTATCTATACATAATGATCAAAATAGTTGTTCATCACACGGAGCAAAAGTGTCTCCTTGGTACTCAATCTCATTTCCAAGCTCGGCTGCGCCTCGCCTGCAAAATACGATCTCGTACCATAAAGAACCACTTTTGCTCCTAGTAATGAAAACTACTATTCCCAAAAGTAAACAAATGTTGTTTTATTTTCCTTGATTGATGACAGCTGTCAACTCTGTCCAGGTTTAAGAGTCGTCCAGTTCTTTCAAATGGTTGGGATGAGCGTGTGCGAACTGTAATAATATTGACAAATGTATTGTTATCTAAACCATCATCAACTGTGCAATCACGCACAGTATTTAATGTATATACAGAAATATCTACTGCATGCGAAAACCAGCGGAAATAACTTTGCGAACGCCGCAAAGAGCGACAGTCACACATAATATCGGCCGCGTTGGTCGGCTGCAAAATGGTTCGGCCATTGATTCCATCAATAAATATAATCAAAACTGAATAAATAAAGACGTAGAAATATTTGTTATGAAAAAAATAAGAAATAATTGTTTAAGAAGTTCAAGAAGTTCTCACAGTTAAAAATCTTATGATTTTTTATGATTTTCTAACAGTAAACTGAAATTTTAAAGCATCCCTTAAAGAGATACTGAGGCAAAAGATCGGGTCCTGTTGTTGCTTTTGACTTTAATTGTTTGATGGCATCCAGAACCTGATGCTCCGCTATCCGGTCCAGGGACAGGCACGACACACCCGGCATGACAGGCCCGCCACTCGCCGCTTCCGCCGACGGCTCCACTTGATACGTGCTGTATGCTGAGCAAAAAACTCTCCGAAAGCCCCGGAGATAGCAGATCCATTGTCATAAATCGCCCCATTGTAATTCATTACTAAGCTGCGATTGTTTACCTTGCGTTTAGCTCTGACAAACTGCCAAAACATTTTACTATCCTCGCTGATTGTATTATCAGGGCTTGTAACAGGTTATTTTTTGTTATTTTTTTTGGAATTTGGTTATTTTTGTTATTTTTTTGGGATTTTGGTTTTTTTTTATTTTTTTCAACCTTAAGAACTGCTACAAGCCCTGTTCACACTATTCGTCTGTCAGACGATCTCGTAGCAGCATCGTGGCAGACGAATCTCGTCATCCTACATTGTGTGAAAACCAAGTCTTGTTGCATGAAAACCAAGTCTCGCCGTCAAATCTAGGCTGATTTGTGATTGGTCTGTCGAGATTTTCTTTTTTACCAGGGTTAAGAATGTGTTATCCCCAATATAACGCCGGTTTTTTAATTTTTAGCAACATTTTTTGTTTACAAAAGGTTATTTTTTGGTTATTTTTTTTTCTTATTTTAGTTATTTTTTTAATTTTTTTTATTTTTTCAACCTCAAGAACTGTTACAAGCCCTGAATTATCTATTCAATTTTTATGTCCGTCTTTAACATAGCCCTTAAATTCTTGAATCTTTCATAGAATTCTACTTTCCCAGATTTTTTAAATTTTCTATGAAATTTATTTTTTAACTTTAAATTAGAAATAAAGTTCGGTGTAAACCAAGAAGGATATTTTGAGGGGCGATTTTTCTTTAAAGGATAGTTTTTTTCTTAAAATTGAATAAACTTCATTGTAAAAATAATCAACAGCTACTTCGACATTATTGATTGTGTACAAGTGAGACCAATCTGTGTTCGCAAAATCTTGATAAATTTGTAAGAAGTCCGCTCTGTGATGACAGAATCCAGTTGCATCTGACGACTTTGAGCGATAAGATAACAGGGCTGACACAGAGCACCTCGCCACCAATGCCGGATGATAAGGATCTTCTACAACTAACGGATTATCAAAACATATCACTTCTACACAGTCAATGTTCGAAATAATCAAATCCAATGTTTTATTTTGGAAATTGCGAACATTATTGTTTAAAAAACAAGCATTTAGGTTCAAAGCTTGCAACAGGTCCTTACACAATACATCCCCTTTTAACAGATCATAATCCTTGCCAAAAACTTGAATATTAAAATCCCCAATAATAATTATTGGTGATTTATAATTTTTGCACGCATTAATCTCATGAACCTTATCAAAGAAACTCTGATAGACAAACAAAGGAGATCTTGGTTTAAAATATACCACACAAATATAAATGTTATTGCCTTTGATATTCCAAACACAATCACAGCCTGGTATTTTACTATCCAAATCATCTAGGCTACAGCATTTGATGTCGTTCGGTAGAGCTAACAGAACCCCACCTACTCCTAACATGCCACATGCTAAAAGGTCCCTATCCTTTCTGAATACATTTAAATTACTTGGGAAAACTTCTGATAAATTTATGTCCGACTGTAGATTTGTTTCAGTTAATGCAATTATTTGACTATCAAAACATAAAACATTTGTAAATACGGAGTCTAATTTGGTTCTCAACCCTCTAACGTGATAATATATATATTGCTGAGCTCTCTTAACTCACACGACATAAATAATTTATAAATACAATATATCCATATAATAATTTAATAAAAACTATAAATAATTTAAATATATTGTAATAAATTCACTTTATTACAAATATTCATTATCTAAAGATCGTATTCATCTTTCATTATCGTAGTTTCATTGTATAAACCATAAAGAGTAAATTTCGGACAAAGAAATGGAAAGGTTTTTTATGTGAACGGTTGATTCCCAATTAAACTCAACAGAAGGCCAAAATAATGTGTTTTAGCGAATTTCCCCCTATAGGGAAGTAAGTATTACTGGAGGTGGCATGGTAAGACTTAAGCAAGGGACCATCTTAGCTTTTCACCCTAGACCCCAAAAACACTGTTTGTTCAATATCATATATATATATATATATATATATATATATATATATACTAGCAGTTGCCCGTGGATTTGCTCACGATAAAAACTGTAACTCCTGCTGCCTAAATGAAGTTGAACCCCCTGCTTGTTGAATGAAAATTGAAAATTAAACAAAAGATTATCCATTCCACTTGCGTGGGAAAATTTATAAGCTTCGTCCACGCCAAAACCCCTTAAAACTTCAAATTAAAAAAACCGTTCTTAGCGGAAGCTTACGACCTTAAGATCGTCCATGCAAAGTTCTAAGTCAAAGTAGTTTGGGCTGTGCAGTGATAGGTCAGTGGTATTGGACAAATATAAAGAATATGGATTTTCATTAATCAGAAAGATGTTTTCAGGAATCCTCAAAGTCTGCAGGTCTGCTGTGACTGAAGTTATTCTATTGCTGCCCCCCGCAGGAGGTATTTCTATTTGGCCTCCCTGTACTATAAATGTGAGCAGATTCAGCGCCCCGCCGATAAAGGCGTCAAGGGTGCCACCACCCTGGGAAGGCTTATGACCAATATCGTTGAATCTGCCCGCATGCATGGCATATAATGGCACTTAAGCAGGAATATAAATATCTCCGTCGCAGCAGACCTTGCGTACTTAAAGAATCCTAAAGCAGTTTTATTTTTCATGTAAGTAGTTGTACGTAAAACATAGAAATTGCCTTGATTTAATGTCAAAAAAATCTAAGGTTTTTAGGGTCTATCTTGAAAAGAAAAATAACCCTGTTTCAGCTGACCTCCAGACTATGTGCATGACCATATTTTATTTCTTCCATAAGAATAACATGGGGAATGAGTATGCAGGTCTGCTGCAACAGTCATGCAAACATTTGGTGGTTTTAAAACAATATCTAATCAGGTGAATCTGAACCAAAAAAGCCACATACCAAGTTTTATCAAGATATTATGTTGAGTAATAACCGATATATAGAATTTTTCTATAGGGACAACGTACTGTGTTTTCAGCTTTAAATATAGTTTGAATAGTGTTTTTTTGCTTCTGGGAGTTCCAAAATGAAAAGTTATCAATTTTTCGGGCTAAGGTCTTGCCGTGAGACCTATGTTAATAATTACATCAATGAAATTTGCTAAAATACAAAGGCAAAGTATTTACTAATGATGTAGATAAAACTAGTGGATCCGAGCGCACGGAATCGTGCGCTACTCTAGCAGAGCGATAATTCAAATGGCGACAAATTTAAAACACAATCATGCTAACACGATCCGTCTTGAGGGTTATGTTTACACAAATTAAAAAATAACAGCAATTAAATTATCCAGCTGATCAAAATGTAAACAATTATGTTCTTCATAAGGATAACATGGGAACTTTAAAAGCCAATGGGGCAGAGCCCAAGGGAATTTTTCAAAAATGTAAGGCCAGTTTGCAAATCTACGCGACACGCTCTTTCCAATGAGCCGTCAATGATCAAAATCGGTTAAGAAATGACGGAGGAGTTCATAAGACAAATTTCGTGTTGGCGTATTAATTATATAGATAACTGGTTTACATTAGCCTTTTCAATAACAGCTGTTATAAGGAAGGACGGTCTTTTAAGTGTCTCTAGTCAGTGTTTTTTTTGTTCTGTTCCTGACAGCTGGTTTGACATTCTACTAAATTTCTTGCTTTTTCACATCTGTTTAAATATAAACATTTAATCAATTTATATTCTGCCATAAGGAAAATATGGAATCTTTGAGAGGGTCTGTGGCGGAGTCCGTGGGTCGAATCAGGATGAAAACTCCTTAGTTCTCCTATTTAATGCCTAAAGAAACAGTGTACCAAATTTCAGCCTTCTGGGTTATTGGGAAGTTAGAGAATTAGTGATGAGTGAGTGAGTGAGGGCTTTGCCTTTTATAGGTATAGAAGATATAGGGGAAACCTTGGGCCACAATGTGTACCTTGGGCCATCCTAGATACTTCTCTCTTCATGCAGGGAATTTCGGTTTTGAAGGCAGCAGTGTAAGGCATCTCTGTAGGAACCTTTCTTAGCTGAGACTCAAATGTCTCACCCTAGTTGTTGTATAGGCATGAGTGAAAGTTAGTTTAACGAGTGCAAAAGTAAATATTTTTCGACTTAGTTACAGCTTCATTACCGTATTCTTAAGCTAAATGTATTCTTAATAAGACATAACAAAAAGAAACTCAACTCACCCTTATTTTAAACCAGGAAAATTCATTTATTTTTGGGCTTTATAATGAAACAAAACTGAAACTTATTCCTTTTTCTTTATCTTGACAACACAAAAAACATAAACATTTTAATAACAATAATAATAATAATAATAATCACATGTTAATAAAATCAGTCCTTGTACAGACAGACTATCTGCAACATCCTCCCACCTTGAGGTATGTATATACCTCAACCTTTTTGGATGTTAAGAATATCTTAATGGTTTTTTAACTTCTCGACCACTTCTTGATAACAATGGTTCCTCTTCAATTTTATCATCAGTTTCTTTGTTTTCATTTCGTCTTTTTACTTTATTCTTCAGAGTTTCTTGCACAACATAACTTTGGACTTCAAGTGGGTAAATTCTCTGCACAGGCCTTAACACAGATCCAGCACTCGTCTTCAGTCTCGCAAGACGAACCTGTCCATCTTTGCCTGGAAGCAGTTGCTCCACAATAGCTAAAGGCCAATTCATACGTCTTTTGTCATCTGTTCCAATTATAACTACTTCTCCAATGTTTAATTTTCGTGTTGGCTTTTTAGACTTCATCATGAGCAGTCCCAAATATTCACTTCGAAACCTCTTCCTTAAAGCTTCTTTCAATTTCTGAAGGTGTCGAGTTTTTCTGCCTAAGAGTTGATGATTAATTTCATCTAGATCAGGTGTTTTAGATTCTGCTATGTCATTTAAGAACACTGAGTGTGTCAAAGGTCTCATGTCATTTACATCATTGGAAATGTATGTTAGTGGGCGTGAGTTTAACACAGATTCACAATCGCACAATATGGTGAGAAATTCTTCATAATTTAGGTTAGACTTACCAAGAGTTTTCCGCAAAAGTTGTTTCATTAATCCTATCAATTGTTCCCACCAACCACCCCACCAGGGAGATGAAGGTGGATTGAATTTCCACTTAATTCGATTGAGTGTACTAAACTCATGAATTTTATCCCAATCCAGCATTAAAAAAGCATTGTTAGCCCCAACAAAGTTTGTACCATTGTCACTATACATTACTGATGGTCTGCCTCTTCTAGCTATGAAACGACTAAGAGCTTGTAAAAATGCATTAGTAGCTAAACTGGAAACTAACTCTAAATGTACTGCTCTAAATACAGCACAGGTAAATAGACATATTCTTCTGCCCGTGTGTAGCCTTCTGACCATCTCGTAAGAAAACTGGTCCTGCAAAATCTACACCACTTACTTGAAATACTGCAGCATCTTCTATTCTATCTTCTGGTAGACTTACAGGAGCAGTCTCTAAGTTGTCATTTTTGTATCTCTTACATTTTACACATGTTGAGATAACCGATTTAATTGCTTTTCTTCCATTTAATAGCCAGTAGTCTTCACGAATAATACTCGGCAAACATTGCACTCCTGTATGACAAGCTTTGATATGCTTCGAGTAGATCAACATATTTACCACAGGATGTTTTGACGGAAGTACAATAGGTGTTCTGAAATTATCATGATCTTTCCTGTCAATTAATTTTGACCTTAAGCGAATTAAACCGTTTTGGTCTTCAAATGGACATAAACTGGCAAGTTTTGGATCTTTTAATCCACAAAAACTATCCTTTTGAACAAGTTTCATTACATCAATCTCTGCCATTTCGATTTCTTCAAGTGATAGCGATAATCCATCTCCTCTTTCGGCAGTTATTAGAAAATCTATTGATCCATGCAATCATTCTTACAATCTTTTCAAATGTACTGAAATATTTATAATACCAGCTTGATTCATTATCTCCTATGTTTGTACATACAGTGATAATACCTTTTCGTTTTTCCTTCTGAATGTCTTCTTCGTTACAAACAAGCTTTTCTTTTGGCAATTCCTCAGAAGACCGTTATAACCATTCCGGTCCCTCCCACCAAAAAGATTCTGACAAGCCTTGTGCACCACATCCTCTAGATGGAAGGTCTGCTGGATTCATTTCACCTGGTACATGTCTCCACTGGTTTATATCAGTTAGTTTTCGTATTTCAGGAACACGATTCATCACAAAAACATTCCAATTACTGTCTTGCTTTATCCAAGTTAATACTGTACTTGAATCTGTCCAGTAATACATGCCTGTAGCTTATTCTCAAATTTTTTTTGGCATTCACTCACCGTAGTAGTCAGTGCAGTTAATCTTCCAGGTGTCCAGGGGTCATAAAAAACACATAAAAACTAAACAAATACTGGAAAACGCACTGTTTTTTTTATGGTCGACATTTCGCGGAAACGAAAACAAATTCGCTTTATCAAGACCGGCCGGTAGATGGATTACGTAATCCATCTACAGGCCAGTAGGAACCCTGTGGATGGATAAATTAATTAATAAATTAATTCCCTGGAATAAATTAATTCCAGAAGGAATTAATTTATTTGTGACCGGTTGAAGAGAGTCCGTGGACTGTGCCAGTGCGGCTGCTTGCATGCCGCGGCCGCCACGGAAGAAACAAGTGTACAGGAACGCTGACGGTGTACACTGGACAGTCGTGCCGTGCAGGCATGTCCATGTTGTATATCCCTATTTCGTACATAGAAATTGAAAATTTTTATTTATATACAAATTTAAATAGTGTAGCAATTAATTTATTTTTAACGATTTATTGGTAAAATTAATAGTAGTACGTTAGACCTTTACAGTAAACTAAAAAAATCCCCCCAAAAAATTCTATGACGCCATTGGCGTCATACTCCCCTGCATGTATAAAGTAGGCACCCCTGCATGTATAAAGTATATACACAAGGCCGTAGCCAATGGGGGGGGTTAGGGGGTCGGACCCCCCCCTGAAAAAAATTCCTGGCTACGGCTTTGTATATACATAAATAGCGTCACATATTTCTTATATAAAATACAATATGAACTAAAACAGAACGAAACAGAAACATCTACATTTACTTTATATTTAAAAAATAAAATTTTCACAAAATACACAAAGGTAAAATTACCCCGTTTTTAGTAAATCCAAAATATCTCACACCAAATTAAACATTCACCCCCAAAATTTTTCCAGTGAGTACAATGATAAGCTTATAAGATAATTTTTAAGTTTGTTTTTGAAAGTTTTGAAAGTTTGTTCTTCTAAAATATACTTTGGTAAAGAATATAAAAATGTTGTACCCATGAAACTAGCTTTCTTCTCATAAAATTTCAGTTTATGTTGTTCCACATATCTATTCTGTCTAGTGTTGTAACTATGGTTATTTGGACTAGTAGTTGAATGATTTGTTTTAACACATTGAACATTAGCCCCGAGTGTAGGCTGGACATGGGGCTGGCTAGTGGTCAGTAGTCATTGTGTTAACACATTGAACCCTAGCCCCGAGTGTAGGCTGGACATAGAGCTGCACGGTTGTCAGTAGTCATTGTGTTAACACATTGAACCCTAGCCCCGAGTGTAGGCTGGACATGGGGCTGGCTAGTGGTCAGTAGTCATTGTGTTAACACATTGAACCCTAGCCCCGAGTGTAGGCTGGACATGGAGCTGCACGGTTGTCAGTAGTCATTGTGTTAACACATTGAGCCCTAGCCCCGAGTGTAGGCTGGACATGGGGCTGGCTAGTGGTCAGTAGTCATTGTGTTAACACATTGAACCCTAGCCCCGAGTGTAGGCTGGACATGGAGCTGCACGGTTGTCAGTAGTCATTGTGTTAACACATTGAGCCCTAGCCCCGAGTGTAGGCTGGACATGGGGCTGGCTAGTGGTCAGTAGTCATTGTGTTAACATACATAACTGTCTCAAAAATATATAACGCGTAAACTGTCAAGATACCTAAATCTGAAAAGTAATTTTTCACTGATTGTCTTGATTTTAAATTTAAAATTATAGGAAATGCTTTTTAGCGAATTTCCCCTATAGGGAAGAAGCTATTACCGTAGGTCTCATGGTAAGACTTAAGTGCGGGACCATCATAACTTTTCATTTTGGTGCCCCCAGATACCAAAAACACCATTCGTTCAAATTTGTAGATATATATATATCTATATATATATATATGTGTCTGTAAGCACGATAGCGCTCGCAAGAATGGTCCGATCGGAATGAAATTTGGCACAGGTGTGTAAAGTAGTAATTATTCGGATGAGTTCGAAAACCAGCCCGATCGGACCATTGGAAGGGGGGGTAAAGGGGGATAAACCCCCCCAAAAATGGGCTTTTTGGGGTTTTCACATAGAAAAATAAAAATGATCCAATTTTTGTTAGCACCATTGAATTCAGCTCGAAAAAACAAACAATTTAGTATTTTGAATCACTGCTCTATGTCCACTGGTTACCGAGATATTGAAAATGGTAAACACAGTACGTTGTCTCAATGTTAACCTTATGGGAAATAAGTAAAATTCTGTATCTCGGTTATTTCTCAACATATCTTGATAAAACTTGGTATATGGCTTCTTCTAGTTCAAATCTACTAAATATTGAATTAAAACCAACCAGTTTAAACATACCTGTAGCAGCAAACCTGCATACTCATTCCCCTTGTTATTCTTATGGAGCTTACAAAAATACGTCAAATCTCGCTATGTTGGATTGAAATATGTTGTTTTGCACTTGAAATTCGCTTAGTATGCAGGTCTGCTGCAACGGGGGTATTTTGTAGTAAAAGGATCTTGTTTCATTTTTTTTTATGTAGCTCCATAAATAGCAATACCGTATGACATATGAGAATTTACTAATGAGAAATAAATTTATTTTAATGTTTCTTTGTTACAAATTTTGGACATATGACGCAATGCATAAAGACCAGAGGACATTTTTTTTACAACATGATCGACATGTTTATCCCAACTTAAATTTTGGTCTATTATTAGTCCCTGGAATTTAGTAAAATCAACTTGATCAATGCTTGAATTATTTATGGATATGTTAAGCTGCAATTTTGATTGATTTTGTTTTGTGGAAAACGGCATAAAATTAAATTTACTGGTATTTAATAAAAGGTTATTTTTATCTAAGAAATCTGTAACAGATAAAAGACTGATAAATGAAGTAAGTTCAATGTCTTCCTGATTATCTCCTTTAACAGTAATATTAGTGTCATGGGCATGTAAGCAAATAGAGCCATTTCCCCTTGGTATCAGTGGCGGATTTAGGGGGGGGGGGGTTAAGGGGCTTAATCCCAGAGCAGCAAATTTTCAGGGGCGGCAAATTATGTGGGGTTAACAAATTTTTGTTAGAAATTAAAATTAACTTTAACAGAAAACAATCTTCCGACATCGGAGGATTGGAGGATTACCTAAACCCCACTACTTAAAATAATTTGCATTTTATTATGCCTGAGAAAGAGCAGATAGGCTTGTCACACGGCGGCAAGCACTGATAAGCTCCTCGTGCCACCTTCGCCTTATGGCGCGGCGCCGCCGTAGCCTTTTGGCCCGACACGATGCGGGCAAGGTGGTGCGCTTGCGCTATTGCCACCCCCTTCCACTTCCCTTGATCGTCTCGCTGCCAAAACCCGCGACCCTTGTTAAAGACTAGTGGTTTTTTTACCATGTTTACAGACAGGAATATTTGAATGTTATTTAGCGTATCCAGTAAAAAACTCCAGTCTTAATCATTCTTTTTGAGTCAGGTACCTGATGGAGGACATTACCCTGAATATGAGTGAAGGATGAGTGTGATGATCTAGAAACAGACTTGGCAACAGTGTCAATCATGTACAATTCATTGCTCAAGTATGTTCAAAGCTTAAAACAGGAATATGACTTTGATTCCTGACTTTGTTGTAAAAAAAAAGCTCCTGAAAATGGAGCTCTCGTAAAATCAGAGAACGCAGCGTATGAAGACGAAACCAAAAGGGAGAAAAATAGAAAACTTCTTCCTGGTGAAACCCGAGAAAATGAAATCCGAATTCATCTGTCAGGCCGGGACAACTTCAGAGTAAATACGTACTACACTTGGCGCATTATATCTTGACACTTGGGAACCCTTTGCACCTGAAGCAATTGGAGTGGAATGAAATTCATCAGGAAACCACAGCTGATACGCATAGTAGTACTATCCTGACGTGTTAGCATTTTCCAACAGCTATCAGTGTATATCTTAATCGTCATTTGTAAACAAAATACTGTTGATGTTTGTAGAAATTTGTTTTTTCATTGTTTGTTGTCCAAAATCATTGACAATAAACAATATCTGACAGCTCCAGCAATGGATTAGGCCAAGGGTCAAGATATAATGCGCCAAGTGTACGTAATCCTCGATGTTCTGATCAATGAGTTACAGGACAAAAAAAAATCGTATGATGAGCTGAATTCACTGTTTGATTTTCTAGTGAAAATTAATACATTACGCCTTGACTTGAATGATCTCAGCAGCACACTGTGCAATTTATATAGTAAAGATCTGCCAGGGCCGGAAAAATTTGCCAATGATGCATTTCACTTTTTCGAATTTTTAAACAAAATCGACGAAAAAGAACGACCGAAAAACCTTCTCTCACTGTAAGAAGTGTTACACGAAAACAACCTTCAGGAAGTGTACTCTTATATAGACATTGCATTAAAACTTTCCTGCATCAAACTGTTCTGCTGAACGAACATTTCTGTGCTCAAACGCATAAAGGATTATTCTCGTTCCACAATGGGTGAAAGAAGACTTCAAAATGTGGCGGTATTGAGTATCAAACACCAAGTGACAAAAAACTTAAGACTATGAAGACAATTATTGAGTCTTTTGCAATCGCCAGATGCCGAAGGAAACGGCTGTAGTTGTTTACGCCTATAGACATTCATAGCAGATGAACGCTAAACAGCAATCTAATCTCATATTTACCAGTAAGATCATATTAATTTCCTTGCGGTGAACTTGTGGGACAATAGCGAGAATGTCTACAGACTTTCAAGGAATAACGTCCTGGATTTACCCTCAAGATTTGATTAGCTTATAATTGTGCCTTATCATCGCAGTCTGTTTGTGCCGCAGGGTAACAGGACTTATTATAGTGTAAAATTTTCAGAATATTTACTTAATGTTCATAACTAAAAATGTTTGGAACAGATTGTAAATAAATGTTGGTCAAAAAAAAAAAGATTACCAGTAGCAACCAGTAGTTACCATTGTCTGTGGTAGTAGCATATTATCTAAACTATTATTATTTTCTACCAGTCTCTAAATATGATGTTGTCGTTTGGAAAAAGTACACCTTAAATTAGATTAATGAATTAGTACAGTACATCTCGGATTATCCGGACCCCACATTATCCGGATCCCGGATTATCCGGAGCGGTCCATCTGAGATATTCAAAAATTAAAATCACGGTAAAACATGATTTTAGCGAGTTTACTGGGGAAATGCGCCTTGTAAAAGTAAAATGCAAACATAATAGATTACTGTACGCATTTGAAATCACAAATTGAATGAATCGCATTGCCTAAACAGTACATTACAGCATTTTCAAAAAAACATACACAGTACATAACAGCATTAGTAAAAATTAAGATTAAATTCTTAAAATAATTTCACAAAGTCCTAATAACATGTTTGATTCATTAAACTTGGAAACAGTTCAAAAACATAACTAACTTTTGAGTTATGGATGAGAGAACAAAACTGGCCCAAGGCACAAGCATTTCCCCTAAGGATATACATATAGATCGCACTATCATTGTGACGACTTTACACAACACCTACAATTTGGCAACCGCCTCAAAGAGTTATGTATATTTTGGTTTTTATATGGAAATGCACTAACTTGCATTCAAGAAATAACATTATCAACTCACATGATTTTTTTTTATTCGTAAGCAGACCATAGAGTCATCATTGCGTCAACCTAACATGCAAAAGGCAATATGGTATCCAGTAATATACATTACTTTAAACTATCATTGTGAACCCCATTCAAAATATTTACCATCATTATGGCGACGTACAGTGTTGCCAATTTTCACTCTAGCATTTATACATGAATAAATTGTTCATCAAGGCAAAGTGATGACCTGCCATACCACTATCACTAAGGCATCCTTGTTTTTTTTAATTCAGTGAAAGGGGATTATTTTGTTAAGTCTCGAACAATTCATATTAAATTATTTCTTGATTAGCATGATACGTGTTGTATTCACTGGATGGCATTAAAAAACGTCTTACAACACTCAAAAATATATTTACACTTATACTGTATATTTACATACAAGATGGTAAATATACAAAAATGGTGGAAAATGGTGATCGATTGTGATAGGTCACACCAATCATCATCAGGCCCATTTAAAGACTCATTGGTAACCAAATCTTGAAAACAACCTCGTACTTACAACCAAATTTTGAAAACAAATAACGAACCCACTTGCTCCAACAAAGTACAAGAGAAAAACGAACACAACACATATAAAAAATTAAGGCCCAAAATAAAGCAAAATCAGAAGAATATAAATAAAAAATCTTGCCAGGAAAAGTCTAATCCAGGAAAATAAGTGGTTCAGATTCCAATCTGTTCTGATAGTCAGGACAGGGATATTGCCTGGAAAGTTGAAGCACTTAGCCAGGGAGAACTAAATACCTATGGATATGTTCAGGCCAATGCAACATTGGAGCGAATAATTAACTCTACTTTAATGGATGATAAGTCTCCGGTTGTGATTCTCGGTGGAAGTAACAATGTCTTAATAATGTCTTACATTTTTTTTTAACTAGAAGGGAAACTAAAGTTGTTGAGTCCGAAAAGGCCAGTATTTATGACGACAATCCCCATTAGACATGCAAGCCCTTGGACCACAATGTAAATGAGGGACTCCCGGTACACTTTGTAATTAGTTATAACATAATGAACTAGCAATAAGGATTAATAATGTTTATTTGATCGATCTGAATAGGTTATGGTGAATACATTTCTCAAAACACTGCCTTCATTTAAGTAATCAAGGCAAAACAGGTAGTCTATTACATTATCAATGCAGTAATAAAATGGTTTAAATTATCTCCATCAACCTACCAACTTGATTCTCCACCTGAATGTGAAAGGAAAAATATCCCAGCTCTCAGACATTCCGGTTTCAATCCGAATTTTGAGACATTTTGTACATCATCTAGAACCACCCCATAGGAAAACATTATTCCCCGATTCTCTATCAGATACCACTTCTTCAAAATTTCTTCATGTGGAACCCTTCTGTCTTACCGATCATATTGCTGCAATCAATGCTGATATGAAATTTATGATCAACAAGTATAGAAAGGACCTTACAGTAGGATTTGCACATTGCAAATCAGCGGATTTCAATCACAAAAACAGATGAGTGAGGGTGTGACTGTCTGTTTAAAGAATCATTTTGGAAAAATCTAAACAGGCTGATTATAGTGATGATTATATTAACTGCAAAAAAAAAAAAAAAAAAAACGAGAATGAGGCAGTATCTTCACAGCCTTGTTACAAAGCCTGAATTTTATATGAAACCTGTCTCAGACACCTATAACAAGGCTTTTAAGCTGCTAGCATAAAGATTTAAGAGTAGACAACTGCAAACCCTCATTTGTTCATTCAGGTCTCTCTACATCACTTTGCAGCGGAGATAGTCAAATTTCAAATGAATACCGGAGCTTTTATTAAAATTGTGTCATATAATGAAAACACTAAAAGAACGTTAAGGAATGGACTGACTCATGTTGAATTCCTTGAAGAGCTAAAATCACCATCATTCTAGCAGTTCAAAATATTGTCCATCACCATAATATTGACATTTTCACCTCCCTCAACACACAACACTGTAGATGAAGGGGAGAGAAAGACCTGGGATCTACTGATGTCATCATGGGAACTGTTTTGCTCACTGTCGATGTCAGTTGTCAGTGGAGTTGATGAAAAATCTGCAAGGAGATACGGATTAGACGTCAATGGGAAACAGTGAACAATACAGTTCCCATGATGACATAAATATCCCAGGTCTTTCTCTCTCTCTCTCTCGGGGTTGTAGTGAAAGTTATCATTTGTCATGTTTGCCGAGCGTGAAACAACCTGATTATGACTTCATATTAAGTTCCGGAGCTAATTGGAAATGTCAAAAATGCGACAAACAAAAGGCTATGAAAGAGGATAACACTCCTGTCACTCCAGTACTGACTAAAAAAATAATGGAAAAAACAAGTGAATCGGAAGCTGACTCTGAATCGAGCACTCGTTCGGGACAAAATAGGCAAAATTGTAATAATTGTTCGAAAGGTTTCTCGTTCAATGCACACAGGGCAAAATGTATTAAATGTAGTCAAGTTTATCATTTTAAATGTACGAGAATTTCAAAAGAAGAATATTTTCAAGTAAAGTCACAATGGTGTTGTGACCAGTGTAGTCAGGAAATCAGCGGCAGAAGCGGAGGTGAGCCTACAGATAAGATAACCGTAGATAAGGTTCATGTTTTGAGCGATGTGACTTTGGCAGATATCATGGCTGAAATGTTATCTTTTCGCAAAGAGGTTAAAAAAACAAACCAAGGTTTTACTGATTCAATGAACAGATATTCTGAATTGGTTGAGGAAAATACGAAAGAGATTGAGAAAGCTACAAAAAGGCTTACTGAGGTGACAAAGCTTATTGAATTACTTCAACAAGAGAATTTAAATTTAAAGAAAACTGTCAATGATCTTAAAGAAAAAATAAACACATTAGAACAATCAACTAAAGAAAACGATATTGAAATACAGGGAATACCTACAGCGCAGGGTGAAAACCTACATGATTTATTGAGGAAAATGTCTACGGCCATCGGATTTGAATATGATGAAAAAATGGTGAACAAATGCTACCGTTATAAGAGTTCTACTGAAAACCCTGGAAATGTTATGGTTCGTTTTGTGCGCAATATTGACATGCAAAACTTTATAGATAAGAGAAGAAAGAAGATTAACCTAAATAGTCGTGATCTTGGCTTTATGGAAGGGAATGCTTCGCCTATTTACGTCAACAACAGCCTCACGAGTGAGAAGAGGAAGTTGCTCAACGCTGCCAAAAAAGTGAAAAAAGAAAAGTTGTACACCTTTCTCTGGGTAAGGAATGGACGCATATTCATGCGGAAAAATCCAGGAGACCGTTTTGTTGTTGTCGAGACATTTGAAGATCTTACGAAGCTAGCCTGAAAATTAGTGTGTAGACTTTCAATCATGTGTTTGGTGTGTTTTATCTTTTGTATCCATGTTGTTGCAGCAGTAATATTGTGTTTTGAAGTGGTAAAAATGAGTTTAGTTGTCAATATGTCCGTTGATGGCGGGTGAGCATACAAAGGAGAGGAGAAACCAATTAGACGGGTTATTTGTTACAGGCATTGGTGCTAAAAAAAGGTTAAGAATAGTTCATGTTAACGTAGAAAATATTATTGTTCATAGGGAAACGTTCTTAGACCTTTTTTCAACTTTTGTTTTTGATGTAATAGTAGTCTCGGAAACCTTCTTGAAACCGGCAATTTCATCGGTTCCTTATCTTATTGACGGGTATAATTTGATAAGACATGATAGGGAAAATAAAGAGGGTGGGGGTTTTGCCATTTATATTAAAAATGCTTTTAGTCATAAGATAATTGCTCAATCTAATGCTGTTATTGAGTATTCAATAGACATTTTGATTACAACAAACTTTATTATAGATGACAAAAATTGTTTAAAAGAGAGAGATTTGGGATCTTCCTATTCTTCTAGGCTTCATCTAACTTGCCACTTTTTAATAATCCATTGTTGGACACATGCAAAATTTGAATTTAACAACAACAAAAAAAGAACAAAATCAATGCCATCTGTTTTTGGTACAAACAAAAAAAATACTATATAAAATTAACTCAACATACCCCCGCCCGTGAACCACACTGGGGTTCACTGAAAAAATGAGAAACATAAACTAAAATCTGATGGGAGTTATGATGACATTTGGGATTAATCTTCTGTTGGGAAGGGTGACACCTTGGTGACAGCCCGAGTGAGAGATCCTTTGTTGGTGCGAAGGTGTACAACTCGTACAAGTCCGTCAGGTCCAGGGGATGTAGCTGTGACACGACCTATCCTCCAGCTGAGGGGTGGAGAATTCTCTTCGTGGATTAAGACAAGGTCGCCTTCTTTGATGTTTTCTTCAGGGGATTTCCACTTTCCTCGTTGCTGTAGAGAATGGAGATAGTCTTGTTTCCACCGCTTCCAAAAATGCTGAGACATAGCTTGAACGAGTTGCCATCTTGAGAGTCGATTGGTGGGTACTCCTTCCCATGTTGGCTCTGGAAGAGCGAGAAGAGGGCTTCCGACAAGAAAATGTCCAGGTGAGAGGTAGTCGACCTCCGAAGGGTCAGAGGACAGCGCTGTAATCGGCCTAGAATTGAGGATCGCTTCTATCTTCGTAGACAAGGTAAGAAACTCTTCGAAGTTAAGAAGTTGATTCCCAACAACCCGACGGAAGTGATGTTTTATGCTCCGCACCATTCTCTCCCATAAACCTCCCTGGTGAGGTGCTGAGGGGGGTATAAAATTAAACTTGATCTGGTTTTCATTACAAAACTTATTAATGGCTTGTTTAGTATCATTCTATCTTAAGAGTGACTGAATTCGTTGTAGTTCTGATGCAGCCCCAACGTAATTAGTCCCACAATCTGAGAAAATATTAGAGCATAGGCCTCTACGTGAAACAAAACGGGACAACGCCGCAATAAAGGCTTCAGTAGACAAACTACTAACTACTTCCAGATGAACAGCTTTAACAGCCAGACAAATGAAAACACAAATATACATCTTCACAGGACTTGTTCTTCTTAAGTTATTAGGTTTTACCATAAATGGTCCCAAAAAATCAGTTCCACAATTGTGAAAAACCTTAGAGGGAGTGACTCTAACTGCAGGTAGATCACCCATCTTCTGAGAGGCTAATTTAGGTTGACATCGAAAGCAGCGAATACATTTAAACAATCTTTTTTTGATTGCACTTCGAGCGGAGAGAATCCAAAACTTTTGAGAAATAATTCCTTGGAGATAGTGTGGTCCTGCATGTAAGTGTTTAACATGATAATAATCAATGATCAAATTTGTTACATGGTGCGACTTAGGCAAGATAATTGGGTGTTTTGCAGCGTAAGACGCTTGAGAGTGCCTAATGCGTCCTCCTACACGAATCAATCCACTCTCGTCTAAGAAGGGAGAGAGTGACGCCAATTGTGGAGAACAAGATTTACCCTTTTTCAATCGAGAAATATTTTCGGAAAAGACTGTTTGTTGAATCAATTTACAAATAGTTACTGTTGCTTTATCAAGCTCTTCAACTTTTAAAAATCCTGATTCTTTCGTTTGATTTGATAGGTTGTATCTGAATCGTAAAATGTAGGTGATGACTCGCTGGAGGGTTGACCATGAGGAAAACTTTACAAGAAAATCAGGTTCTTGGGTGGTTACCATTATTGGTAGTGGTTCGGCTTTGAGTTCCGGTAATTGCTCCTTTTCGAGAGGGATAAAGCGAGGAATAGGCCATGACTCCTGCTCCAAAGATAACCAATCGGGGCCGTTCCACCATAAACGGTTGTCTTTCATTGATGAGGGAAGAGTTCCTCTACTGGCAATGTTAGCAGGATTACAGTGTGTTGAGACATGTTTCCAAATATGAGTAGGAGTGAGCTCTTGTATTTCTGTGACTCGATTTGTGACATAAACCTTTAGGCGAAAGGGTACAGTTTTTATCCATGAAAGAACTACAGATGAGTCACACCAAGCATGTACTTCATTCACTAGGTAATTTTGCGAAAGTATGGACTTGGAATAGTTCAAGAGTTTAGACAAAAGGTGGGCTCCGCAGAGCTCAAGTCTAGGAATGGATATTTTCTTAAGAGGAGCGACTCGCCCTTTAGCAATTAGGAGATGTATGTTTATCTCTCCAGAAGAGCTTACACAGCGCAAATAGACACAGGCTCCATAACCTGTTTCCGATCCATCACAAAATCCGTGTAAACTTATATGAACAGCATCAGCTAAGGAAACGTACCGAGGTAAGCTAAGTTCACTTAAGAAAGGGAGTTGTTGTAGGAACTTTGACCATTTTTCATTGAGATCTGGGGGTATAGGGGCATCCCATGACAAACCAAGAACCCACAAAACTTGGATCAATGCTTTCACCCAAAGGGTGACAGGAGTTAACCATCCATTTGGGTCAAAGATTTTGCTTACGGTTCCGAGAATACCTCGTTTGGTGGGTGGAGTGTCTGGTATGTTTAGTTGGTAAGAGAAGCTGTCTGAGGTTGGGGACCATTTTATGCCTAAAACTTTGAAATAAGGTTGATCAGAGGAGTTAAAGTACATGGGTGTCTCTTTATAAGAATCTGGCAGAGTTTCCATGAGTTGAGAGCTGTTACTAGTCCATTTCCTAAGATCAAAACATCCTTTGGAAAGAAGTTGTTCCACCTCATCTTTCAATAGCAACGCTTGATCTGTGTTATTGGCACCTAAGATTAAATCGTCTACATACACTTGTTTCTTTAGAGCTTCAGCTGCTAGTGGGAAGTTTGTGCCTTCATCATTGATGAGTTGGTGTAAAGTTCTTATGGCTAAGTATGGAGAGCAGTTGAAACCAAATACAACCGTAGTTAATCGATAGACTGAGAGAGGCATATTTTTCTTTTCCCTCCAGAACAACAGTTGATAGTTCCTGTCATCTGGATGGATCATGATTTGACGAAACATTTGTTTTATATCGCATGAGAAAACAATCGGTGAAAACCTAAATTTCATCAGAACATCATTCAGATCATTATGTAGTTTAGGCCCTGTATAGAGAATGTCATTAAGACAGACACCTGAGGAGCTACGAGCACTGGCATCGTAAACAACTCGAAGTTTTGTTGATGAGGATTCTGCTTTGACTACTGCATGGTGAGGCAAATAAAATTGTTTATGATCATTTTTAGGAGGAGGGTCAACTGGTTCCATGTGTCCAGATAACAATAGGTCATGTATGGCTTTACTGTACTCAGCTTTTACTTCAGGCTGACTTTCTAATTTCCGTTCAAGCGATAAAAATCTATTGCGAGCACAAGTTGATGAGTCACCAAGAGGTGGGTGATTGTCTTTAATAGGAAGCCTAACAACATATCGACCTTAAGAAGTTCTAGAGACAGTGCTTAAAAAATGATTCTCACAAATTTCTTGTTCAGATGTTACATGGAGTTTGTGTAGGGGTTCCTCTAGGGTCCAAAATTTCTGTAGAGAATTATGCAGGTCAATATCCTGTGTGCTCAGAAGAGAAACATTGTCATTGTCATGAGAGGCTGTTTTATTGGAATTGACAGCAGAAAGGGTTGGGGCAGAGCCTATGATAAGATATCCAAATACAGAATTCATAGCAGCAGGAAGGTTCTTATTGATGATAATGCGTTCTCCAGTAACTACTTTGGTGAACAGGTCAGCACCGATAAGCATATCTATCTTACTGGGAATATGAAATGTTGGGTCAGCAAGGACGACATGTTTGAAGTAGTCTTTAACATTTACAGGGACTGCAGTGTGGGGTAAGTTCGATGTGATTCGATCCAATATTACAACTGGATGTTTAGTCGCAATAACGTCTCCACTAAGTGATAAGATGTCGACATTCGACAGTCCTTTAGATCTTACTTCTACTGAGGATAGGCCATCTAGCTTGGAGTTACAAAGAAAGTTTCGTTTTACCTTAAGTAGACTAGCAACATTTTCGGTTATGCAACTTACCATAGATGCAGAGTCAATAACGGCTCGGGCTACTACTGTGTTACCGCTATCAGACTTCAAGTGTACTAAAGCAGTAGCTAACAATATAGTGGTGCTGGAGTTTGAGGAAACAGCTACAAAGGGAGGCTCAGAGTGATCAGAAACTGACAATGAAGCTTTGTTCACTTCGTTGTGGTTTGGAGAATTACTTGTGGACTTAAGGTCTGACCTATCATTACTAGGCCTACTAGTTTGATGTAAGAGAGAGTGATGTTTTATCTTGCAGTCAAAACATGTTTTATTTGACTTACAATCCTTAACAGAGTGAGATGTTCCTAAGCAGTTCAAACAAAGATGGTTTTTCTTCACAAAATTGTACCTTTCTTGAACAGACAAATCTTTAAATTCTGAACAGCGATAAATGTTGTGATCCGTTTTACTACAAAATACGCATGTGGCTTTCACATCACGAGAAGCGAGCTGGCTGGTGCGGTTTAGGCTTAATGGGGGCTTATGTAGGCCTATCTGAGTGGGGTGAGGGCTAGGCCTCTTACTATGTTCAGGGTAACCTACATTGCTTGGGGTGGTTTTATGAGAGTTAGAGAAGTTAGCGGCTTCGAGACAGGAGCATTCATTTTCTAAGAATGTCATTATTTCTTCTACAGTGGGTAAGTTTTGAGAGTTCATGCGAGAGCTTTCAAATTTTTTGCAAATATCTGCATGTAGCTTTCTTAATAACATGGCTGAGAGTAAGATATTTTCTTTGGCTATGTCATGATTTAATGCAATAAGGGCTTGAGCATTTTCATTATACAAAGATATGAATGAGCGAATGTTCTTGAGAGAGATGTCGGTTAGGTTAGGTAAGTCTATTATGTTGTTGAGATGTAGGCTAATAATTTTCCTACTGTTTTGATAACGTTTCTGGAGAAGATCCCATGCTACATCATAATTTTCAGCGGTGATAGGCAGGTTTTTTACTAGATTAAAAGGTTCTGCCTGAAGGGTAGAAAGCAGATATTGAAATCGCTCGACTTTGGAAATGTTTTCATTTTCGTGTACCGATACTTGGAATAGGCTGACATAGGACAACCATTGTTCTGGTGAACCATTGAATGTTTTGAGGGATAGAGGAGGGAGCTTTAGTGAGTGGCTATCTGTGTTAGAAGAAGAGGTGCTAGGCCTATGAGATAGGCTACTCGTTTGTGGGCGGTCAGTAGATTGGGTGCTATCTGTGTTCAAGTCAGTGTTTGGGACAGGCCTAGGACTAGGTAATTTTGGATCTTGAGACAAACCTAAGTGTTTCTTAACAAGGGTTTGGATCCCTACATACAGGTCAGAGATAGAATCTTGCAGTTGAGAGAGAGTATCTTCATCATAATCATCGGGTAGATCCTCACTACTAAATAATTTTTCGAGAGAAGTTTCAAATTCTAGGTACTTTTTGTGGGTTTCAGTGTTAAGCAATTCCAACTTATTAATCTGTTCTGGGGACAAGTTACTACCTTCAGATACTGTATCTAAGGCCTCAATGTTGGTTTTAATCTTAGATAGACGATTTGAGATGGTACTAAACTGTCTTGAAATAGTAACAAACTTCATTCTGTACGGTATAATTGTTGAAGGACTTGGTTATAAAACGAAAAGGCTAAGTTATAATACCCTACTTTGGTAAAGTGATTCAAATTGGAGAAGGTGTAAGACAAAATAAACAGTATTTATTACTTACGATTATATTTTAAGTTGCAAATCTTTAATTTGTTTGAGCTAGTAAAGTTTTGAGGTTACTTTACTTTGTTTACGTGAGTTTCGGTAGTTTTCGTCTGCAATACGAAATTGACTTAACAGATGGCATTGTTACAATAGCGCTTAGTGGTGGATTTGAGAACTACAAAGTATTTTGTTTTCATTTAAAATAACAAATTCACAAAATTAATAAAGTCTGAGTAAAATTGAAGTATATAAATGTTTATTCGATATTCCAAAGTTCTTGTCTTCTGACTTCTTGTTTTGAATGATGATGTTAAGAATGGATACTGTTTTACCTCTGAGTGCGTAGACTGTAAAATCCAAAAGAGCTTTCATTCAATCATCCGGCTCAAGGACCATATTGAGTATTCAATAGACATTTTGATTACAACAAACTTTATTATAGATGACAAAAATTGTTTAAAAGAGAGAGATTTGGGATCTTCCTATTCTTCTAGGCTTCATCTAACTTGCCACTTTTTAGCGAATTTCCCCTAGAGGGAAGAAGCTGTTACCGTAGGTCTCATGGTAAGACCTAAGCATAAAACCATCATAACTTTTCTTTTTGAGGTCCTCAGATGCCAAAAACACCATTCGCTCACTTTCATAAATATATATATATATATCTAAATATCTATATATATATCTATATATATATCTATATATATATATATGTGTCTTTAAGCACGATAACTTGCGCAAAAATGGTCCAATCGGAATGAAATTTGGCATAGACGTGTAAAGTAGTAATTATTCGGACGAGTTCGTAAACCAGCCCGATCGGACCACCGGAAGGGGGGGTCAAGGGGGGTAAACCCCCCCAAAAATGGGTTTTTTGAGATTTTTACATAGAAAAATAAAATTTTTCAAATTTTTATTGGCACTATTGGATTTAGCCCAAAAAAACAAACAATTTAGTATTTTGAATCATGGCTCTATGTCCATTGGTTGCCGAGATATTGAAAGTGGTAAACGCAGTACATTGTCCCAATGTTAACCTTATGGGAAATAAGTAAAATTCTATATCTTGCTTATTTCTCAACATATCTTGATAAAACTTGGTAAATGGCTTCTTCTAGTTCAGATCTACTAAATATTGAATTAAAACCACCCAGTTTTAATATACCCGTAGCAGCAAACCTGCATACTCATTCCCCATGTTATTCTTATGGAGCTTACAAAAACATGTCAAATCTCGCTATGTTGGAGCGAAATATGTTGTTTTGCACTTGAAATTCGCTGAGTATGCAGGTCTGCTGCAACGGGGGTATTAATAATCCATTGTTGGACACATGCAAAATTTGAATTTAACAACAACAAAAAAAGAACAAAATCAATGCCATCTGTTTTTGGTACAAACAAAAAAAATACTATATAAAATTAACTCAACAGCTGTATATTGTATGAAACCGGAATATGTGATACTAGAAATTTCTTTTGGTTGGAAATTGTTACTTGCTGCAGTATATAGGCCCCCAAAATTAGGATTTATTTCGGAATTGTTTGAATCTGTCGCAAATTTATTACCTATGTTTAATCATATTTTATTAATTGGGGATTTTAATGTTGATTTAAGCAATGACAGAGTGTTTCCAGAGAAAACGCAATTATTAGAATTAGTTTAAGTTTGTCTATCTTGCCGTTAAACCCTACGTACCATAGGCTGAACTCAGATACTTTTTTGGATTTAATGATTGTAAATGATGTTGATAGAGTAACTAATTTTGGACAATTAGCAGTGTCAGGTATATCCTATCATGACTTGGTTTATATCGAGTTGAATCTTAAGACTAGACCGTTTAAAAATAGAAGTAAAATTACAGTGCGAGATTTTAAAAATATTAATGTAGATCAGCTGAAACAAGAGAGTTCCTCGATTGATTGGAATGAGCTTTATTGTAGGGATTCTGTAGATGAAAAAGTTGAATTTTTAATAGGTAAGTTAAATCATTTATTAAATACGTATGTTCCACAAAGACAGGTCTCTAAGAAACGAAATCCATGTCCATGGATCAATACAGAGATAAAAAATCAAATGAAAGAAAGGGATAGTTTGTATAAGCAGTACGTTAGTACAAAAAATGAAGTAGTTTGGGAAAGTTATAGAGTTTTAAGAAATAGGATTAAGAGGACTATAAGAGATTCTAGGAATAATTATTTTTCAGCTATGTTTCAATCAGTAAAATCTAGTAAAGAAGTGTGGAATGTAGTTAAAAGTCAGGGAGCAGGGAAAGAACCAAAAAGGTGTAGTGATCCAGTAGTACCTTTAAATTCATTAAATGATTTCTTTTGTGGTATCAACAAGGATATAAATGGTGATTTAATAAATATGTATAAGAACATTGGTAATAATAACCCAATAAATAGTAGTTTCAGTTTTAAGGAAATAACTCATGACCTAGT